>WNWK01040064.1:0-17151 GCA_009830355.1 Cherax destructor | reverse complement strand
AACGATGTTACCCCTTTGGGCCCAGTACATGAAATTACCCCCCTTTTTCATCGACATTTAAAAGTTCTCAAAATATTCCCACCATCTACCCAATACCTCCAGCTCCCCATCTACTAACTCCCTACTCTGTTTTTAACTGACAAATCCATTCGTTCCCTAGGCTTTCTTACCTTGTTTATCTCACTCCAAAATTTTTTCTTGTTTTCAGCAAAATTTCTTGACAGAGCCTCTCCCATTCTTTCATCCGCTCTTCTTTTGCACTCTCTCACCACTCTCTTCACCTTTCTTTTACTCTCCATATACTCTGCTCTTCTATTTACACTTCTGTTTTGTAAAAACCTCTCATAAGCTACCTTTTTCTCCTTTATCACACCCTTTACTTCTTCATTCCACCACTCACTCCTCTTTCCTCCTGCACCCACCCTCCTATAGCCACAAACTTCTGCCCCACATTCTAATACTGCATTTTTAAAACTATCTCAACTCTCTTCAACCCCACCACTACTCATACTTGCATTAGCCCACCTTTCTGCCAATAGTTGCTTATATCTCACCCTAACTTCCTCCTCCCTTAGTTTATACACTTTTACCTGTCTCTTACTTGCTGTTGCCATTTTCTTTTTGTCCCATCTACCTTTTACTCTAACTGTAGCTACAACCAAATAATGATCCGATATATCCGTTGCCCCTCTATAAACATGTACATCCTGAAGCCTACCCATCAACCTTTTATCCACCAATACATAATCCAACAAACTACTTTCCTTACGAGCTATATCATACCTTGTATATTTATTTATCCTCTTTTCATAAAATATGTATTACTTATTACCAAACCTCTTTCTACACATAGCTCAATTAATGGTTCCCATTTACATTTACCCTGGCAACCCAAATTTACCTACTACTCCCTCCACAACATTTTTACCCACTTTAGCATTAAGATCCCCAACCACAATTACTCTCACTTGGTTCAAAACTCCCACACACTCACTCAACATTTCCCAAAATCTCTCTCTCTCCTCTACACTTCTCTCTTCTCCAGGTGCATAAACACTTACTATAACCCACTTTTCACATCCAACCTTTATTTTACTTCACATAATCCTTGAATTTATACATTTATATTCCCTCTTTAACTGCCATAACTGATTATTCAACATTATTGTCACTCCTTCTTTAGCTCTAACTCTATTTGAAACCCTGACCTAATCCCATTTATTTCTCCCCACTGAAACTCTACTACCCCTTCAGCTTTGTCTCACTTAAAGCCAGGACATCCAGCTTCTTTTCATTCATAACATCTACAATCATCTCTTTCTTATCATTCGCACAACATCCACGCACATTCAAACATCCCACTTTGATGGTTTTCTTCTTTTTCTTTTTATTAAGCTATACAGGAAAAGGGGTTACTAGTCCATTGTTCCGGCATTTTAGTTGACTTTACAACACGCATGGCTTATGGAGGAAAGATTCTTATTCCACTTCCCCATGGATATGAAAGGAAAAGCAATAAGAACAAGAACTATTAAGATAAAATCAAAGAAAACTCAGATGAGTGTGTATACATAAACGTGTACATGTTTGCGTAGCGTGACCTAAGTGTAAGTAGAAGACGTACCTGAAATCTTGCATGTTTATGAGACAGAAAAAGACACCAGCAATCCTACCATCATGTAAAACAAATACAGGCTTTCGTTTTACACTCACTTGGCAGGACAATAGTAGTACCTCCCTGGGTGGTTGCTGACTACCAACCTACTACCTAGAATTGAAGTGCAAAGAGAGCCACTATCATGCCATGGCATTATGGGCAGACTTAATCATGACTTATAGACTACTTAATACTAGAAAAATTGATAATTTTGTTATAATTAAACATAGCTTATGTTTATAGCAGATAATAAGTTTACTCAAATTACAATCTGAGGATTTTACATTTTGAAAGTGTTTTGTAAGATGGTTATATCAATAGTAAATATTGCAATTATATTATGGGTAAATAACACTGAGCATTGTTGAAAGTAGTTTACAGTATGAGTATTTAGTTTAGGGTGAGTAGGTGGTTTTTGAGAAGAGTCTTAAATTGATGTTCAGGCCAGGTTGTTTAAATATTTTCTGGTAATGAATTCCAGATTTTGGGGCCCTTTATGTGAACAGAGTTTCTACACAGGGTGATATGGACTCGGGGTACAGTCATCCCTCCGTTTTCGTGTATCTCTGTTTTCGTGTATTTCAGTTTTCGTGCAGTTTTTTCAGGGAAAATTGACCTCTGTTTTCGTGTGATTCCCTCCATTTTCGTGCTTGGTCCGGAACCCTGTCCAGTGCCAAGCGCACTTAAAAAGCCTGCAAGCCCGCCTCCCACGCACATTCTCAGGCAGTGTAGCATTGTTTCTGATTGAGTGAACATTATCCTGCGAGTTCATACAAAACATTTCTTAACAATCCATTGTTTTTGGCCCTTAATTATTGTGTGTAATTGCTAAATAAGCCACCACGGGCCCAAAGATAGCTCCTAGTGTCAGTCCTTTGGTAAAGAAAGTGAGGAACACCATAGAATTAAAGAAAGAAATCGTAGCAAAGTGGTGAGAGGCAGTGGTGATGAGAGGCAGTGGTGGTGAGAGGCAGTGGTGATGAGAGGCAGTGGTGATGGGAGGCAGTGGTGGTGAGAGGCAGTGGTGATGAGAGGCAGAGGTGGTGAGAGGCAGTGGTGATGAGAAGCAGTGGTGAGAGGCAGTGGTGATGAGAGGCAATGGTGATGAGAGGCAATGATTGTGAGAGGCAGTGGTGATGAGAGGCAATGGTGGTGAGAGGCAGTGGTGATGAGAGGCAATGGTGGTGAGAGGCAGTGATGAGAGGCAGTGGTGCTTGTTTGTTGGTTGAGGCAGTGTTAGAGGCAGTGGTGATGAAAGGCAGTGGTGGTAAGAGGCAGTCTTAATGTAGAGTGAGAGGTGAGTAAACAAGATTAAATGAATAAACGAGAGAGAATGAGTATGTAAAAGTTTCGGTAGTTTTGTCAACAAACCAGTTGTTGTTGTTGTTGTTGCTGCTGCTGCTGTTGTTACCAGCCAGCCTGGACAGGAATGATTCCTGTTCACACCTTGAAGCGACTGGAAAGAAGCAGTGGTAGAGGCGGTGATGAGAGGCAGTGGTGGTGAGAGGCAGTGGTGGTGAGAGGCAGTGGTGGTGAGAGGCAGTGGTGGTGAGAGGCAGTGGTGATGAGAGGCAGTGGTGATGAGAGGCAGTGGTGGTGAGAGGCAGTGGTGGTGAGAGGCAGTGGTGGTGAGAGGCAGTGGTGGTGAGAGGCAGTGGTGGTAGAGGCAGTGGTGGTGAGAGGCAGTGGTGATGAGAGGCAGTGGTGGTGAGACTGGTGATGAGAGGCAGTGGTGGTGAGAGGCAGTGGTGGTGAGAGGCAGTGTTGATGAGAGGCAGTGGTGGTGAGAGGCAGTGGTGGTAAGAGGCAGTGGTGGTAAGAGGCAGTCTTAATGTAGAGTGAGAGGTGAGTAAACAAGATTAAATGAATAAACAAGAGAGAATGAGAGTGTAGAAGTTTCGGTAGTTTTGTCAACAAACCAGTTGTTGTTGTTGTTGCTGCTGCTGTTGTTGTTACCAGCCAGCCTGGACAGGAATGATTCCTGTTCACTTTGAAGCGACTGAAAATAAGTGATCTAATGCAGTTAGCATTACAAACTCCGTTTTCTCTTATACTAATGCGTCTGAACGAGGAAAGAATAGAAAGATGTTTTCATAGCTGGACCGAGTATGCCCGCCACCACATTCGTAATGAGACACATATTTTATTCATTCTAGAGTGTATATCACGTTTTTATGTTATTTATATTGTTTATTATGTCATATTAGATGAATTGTGATAGATAAATAAGCCGTAGAGCTTATATTAGTGTCAAATTGAAGCATTTTGTCCTGCCTCCCAACAAACTCGCCTCCCTCACTCCTCACCATCTTCTATACACCAACAAGAGTCGCCAATAAAAGTAAGTGATGTTAAATGTTCATTTATACATGTTATTAGTGCTTTATATTTATTTGTTATTCTTTTCTGTATGTAAATCTATATTTAATCTCTAAAAAATTATTTTTTGTTAATACTCCTGGGTGTCTGAAACGGATTAATTGAATATCCATTATTTCTTATGGGGAAAATGGCTTCAGTTTTCGTGTGTTTCAGTTTTAGTGCATCCCTCAGGAACGGATTAAACACGAAAACCGAGGGATGACTGTATATCAAAAAGTGATCTGTGTCTTGTGTTATGGTCATGAGTCCTGTTAAAGTTGATGAGGAGAATTTTGAGTGGAGGGTTTATATTTGAGTGTAGAGTTCTATGTATGTAGTAGGCACAAGAATAAGTGTGAATGTTCTTTACGGTGAGTAGTTTTAGACTTTCGAATATTGATGGAGTGTGCTGTCTAGAGTGGGAATTTGTTATCATTCTGACTGCAGCCTTTTGTTGAGTTATGAGTGGTCTAAGGTGATTTAATGTTCTTGATCCCCTTGCACAAATTCCATAGGTGAGATAAGGGTAGATGCGTGAATGATACAGAGCAAGGAGAGCTGTTTGAGGCACATAGTAGCGTAGCTTTGATAGTATGCTTACTGTCTTTGAGATTTTCTAGGAAAATTAACCCAGCATACGAACATATCAGGATATGAACAAGATCACAGAATGGATTAAATTTGTAAAACTATAGTTATTCTTTAAAAAATGTATTTTTTGTGAATATTTTTGGTGGTCTGGAACGGATTAATTGGATTTACATTATTTCTTATGGTAAATATTGCTTTGAGTTTCAGCTGAGCTTCTGGAACGGATTTCAGCCGAAACTCGGGGTACCACTGTATTTATAGATGAGGTTGTAAGAGAAGTGAATGCTCGGGTGTTGGCAAGAAGTATGGAGTTAAAAGATAAAGAATTTAACGCAAAGTGGGAGTTGGCACAGTTTTGCCGATGACACTGTGCTTATGGGAGATTCTGAAGAGAAGTTGCAGAGATTGGTGAATGAATTTGGTAGGGTATGTAAAAGAAGGAAATTAAAAGTGAACATAGGAAAGAGTAAGGTGATGAGGATAACAAAAAATTTGGGTAATGGAAGACTGGATATCAGATTGGAGGTAGGAAGTATGGAGGAAGTGAATGCATTCAGATATTTGGGAGTGGACTTGTCAGCAGATGATTCTGTGAAAGATGAGGTAAATCATAGAATTAATGAGGGGAAACAGGTGAGTATTTCACTTAGGAGTCTGTGGAGACAAAGAACGTTATCCATGAAAGCAAAAAGGGGAATGTATGAGAGTATAGTTATACTAATGCTCTTATATTGGTGTGAAGCATGGGTGGTGAATGTTGCAATAAGGAGAAGGCTGGAGGCAGTGGAGATATTGTGTCTGAGGGCAATGTGTGGAGTGAATATAATGCAGAGAATCCTTAGTTTGGAAATTTGGAGGAGGTGAGGGGTTACTAAAAGTATTATCCAGAGGGCTGAGGAGGGGTGATGAGGTGGTTTGGATATTTGGAGAGGATGGAATGAAATAGAATGACTTGGAGAGCCTGCACTGTGAAGGAGGGGTATAGTTAAGCTGCAGTTTTATAACTGTAGTTTAGGCACATCTCTGACAAGACAGTGGAGTGAATGATGCTGAAAGTGTTTCTTTTTTTCTGGGTCTTCCTGCCTTGGTGGGAAACGGCAAATGTGTTAATAAAAACAATTGGCTACATTATAGATTGTACTGCACTTGATGTTGTGTTGTACTGCCCTTGATGCTGTGTTGGTACTGCACTTGTTGCTGTACTAACCTATATGTACTCAACTATATGTACAGTAGTTGCAAGAGTCGATCCTTATCTCCAGGCCAGGCTCTCAACTTGATGTTTGCCAGATTCACTCTTTCCTAGTTTTGTGGGCCCTATTGCACCTGTTCTTAAAACTTTGTATGGAGTCAGCCTCCAACACTTCTTCATTGAGTTCATTCCACTTCTCGACCAGCCTGAGACTGAAGATGTTCCAGACATTGATGTGACTCATCTGTGTCTGTTGCTTCCATCTGTGCCCCCGAGTACTTGTTTCCTGCTTCTTGAACACCCTTTCTCTCTTTGCCCTATAAATTCCTCCAGGGTTATTAGATTAATTTCCTTTTAACCTTAACTCTAGAACTAGTCTCATTGCATACTTCTGCAGTTTCTTAATATACAGTAAACCATCATTTAACACGGTAATTACGTTCCTGAAAACGTTGTGTTAGGTAAAACCATGTTAAATAAACTGAAGAACTTATGGGAAAAATAGGGTTACATTCCTGGGAGCCCCCAAAAAGCCAAACAACTTTTTTTTAGACTAACAGATCTTACAAAAATAAAAGTGAATATGTAATTGTAGTTCATTGTCATGATATATTATGTTGTTTTTACTGCTTAAGATTACAAATACAATAGAAATAATAGTTTTTCTTACCTTAAATTGTAGGTGCTGGTGTTTGTGGATGATTGTGGAGAGTTATGCTGTGGCCCTACTGGGCTGAGGTGGATGGTAGAGGTTCTGGTACTGAAGTCGATGGTTGTACTGGAGTGTGCTTAAATTATGTAATTGATTTCTGTTATATTTTACCCCGCAGTACATTATACAACTGATGGTAAGGCATCAGCTGCTCTAGACACCGTTTCAGAGTCCTCTACAGTGAAAAAAGTCTAACTTTAAGTCAGTCAGTAAATCAGTCAATTCAGTATGTCAGTCAGTAAGTCAGTCAGTTAGTCAAGTAAGTCAGTAAGTACATCAGTCAGTAAATCAGTCAGCAAGTCAGTCAGTAAATCAGTCAGTAAGTCAGTCAAGTCAGTCAGTCAGTCAAGCCAGTAAGTCAGTCAGTAAGTCAGTCAGTCAAGTCAGTAAGTCAAAGTCAGTCAGTCAAGTCAGTAAGTCAATCAGTCAGTCAAGTAAGTCAGTCATCACACAAACTCATATTTACCTCATTCTTTTTGTGTAAAAAGTGATGCTTCACTCCAGATACAGGCTATCTCTTGTCTAATATCTCTATTTTCTTTGTTAATTCTAAGACTTAAATGCTTAAACCTTTTCTTGCCACTTTCAGCAACACTTGTATGATTACTGGGTGTCATGATTGATTGGCAGATTTAAGATATGTCAATTAAAATACGTATCTAAACAAACACAGCAAGCTACTGACAAGTTCATCCAACACACGTATGAACTGAACTGAAGGCTGCGAGGGTGGTGGGGGTGGATGATGCTGGCGGGGGATGGCGGTAGGTCTGCCCCGTTGACTCATTGGTGTAACCCACAGCCAATCCCGGGGGCGACCGCGCTCTCAAAATTGTTTCCCTTCCCGCGAACCGTGTTAAATTAATTTTACGAAGTGTTACATAAAATTGTGCAGCAATTCTTCAGTCGTGCTATACCCGAATTGTGCCAAATAAACTCATGTTAAATGATGGTCTACTGTACTTCTTTAGGTGTGGATTCCATACTGGTACTCCATGCTCAAAGATAGGTCTGCTTTTAGGAGATTACTGAAGGTGACTCAGATTTGCCAGACATGCATTGGCTGTGAGGTTACTGGGTTGATATGAACCTCTGCTGATGTGGAAGGCATTACTATATCTGCAGTGGCTCAAATCAATCCAATAATCTCTGTGGTGGTACTGTACTTGTTGCTGTTTTGGTACTGCACTTGTTGCTGCAGTGGTACTGTACTTGTTGCTGTGGTCAGAGCCGGCCTTAGGAGGTGCGGGGCTCAATTGGAACAATTTTGGTGGGCCCCATGTATGAAAAGCAATCAAACTGTGCGCTTAAAAAATGCATGCGAGTTAATAGACCAAACAGATGTAAGCTACATTTTAAAATAAGATAAGATTTCTTCGGATTTTTAACCCCGGAGGGTTAGCCACCCAGGATAACCCAAGAAAGTCAGTGCGTCATCGAGGACTGTCTGTCTTATTTCCATTGGGGTCCTTAATCTTGTCCCCCAGGATGCAACCCACACCAGTCGACTAACAACCCAGGTACCTATTTGCTGCTAGGTGAACATGGCAACAGGTGTAAGGAAACACGTCAAAATGTTTCCACCCGCCGGGAATTGAACCAAGGCCCTCCGTGTGTGAAGCGAGAGCTCTAGCCACCAGACCACCGGGCCACCTAATATAAAATTGCATACATGTAAGCCTAAAAGTAACAAACAAAATTTGTATATCACCTCTGAAAAGTGCATACTCACAGTACCACTTGTTTTAGTGACTGAAATTATTTATTAAAAATATTAATTTATTTTTGTTCAGAAAAAAAATCAGAATTTAAGTGCACTGTTGGAAACAAATTATCTTTTTTGGACTTATAAAAATCACTTAAGATTCATAAACTATAAATGAGTCATATTGTTATTGCCTTTTATTAGGAGAAAGTATTTTTCTTGCTTTTATCTCTGCAAAGTCTTTTAGAATTACAGTGGACCCTCGGTTTTCATCAATAATTTTTTCCAGAATGCTATTCAAGTGCCGTTACCGAACAAATTTGTTCCCATAAGGACGAATGTAAATTAGATTAGTTGTTTCAGAACCCCAAAAATACACTTACAAAAGCACTTACAAAAATGCACTTACATAATTGTTCGAGTTGGGAGCTGTACGAAAACCGAGGGTCCACTGTATGTCGAAGTTTAAACTCTTGCTAATTTCAGATTCAATGGACATAATCGCCAAACTGTTCAAACGTTCTTGCTGAATTGATGATCTCAAGTAAGTTTTGATCAGTTTCAGCTTGGAAAAACTCCTTTCTCCAGATGCCAGTCACTGGGATTGTCAAGAAAATCTGAAGAGCAATAAATAAATTTGGAAATGTGGTAGACCTGTTGTTGCAAGCAAGGAATTCATGCATTTTCATTTGGTTTTGAATCTCTAATGGCAGAATTGACTTTAGTGCCTCCATTTCCTCACAAAGCATGTATCCATCTATATCAGCCAGTTTCGTGGTTTTAACTTGATCTTTTTTCTGTGCCACCTTGACCTCTGTCAATGCCACTTCCAGATATGCTGCACATTTTCTTATGGTGTCCTTGGACAGGTCCTGAAAATTGCACAAGAATCCAAATAAATTTTTATACTTTTTCAGTTGTTCAAACCGTGGCTCAAGTGTCTGCAGTATTTTATCTACCACTTGATTAAAACATTGCACTCTGAAGGCTGTTTTTGGATCTGGCAAAAGTTCATCTGCAGATTCATAATCAAATAATTTTATTTTTTTGCATAAGCGCTTACTCTGAGTCTTGAATACAGGCTCAGCATCTACGTCTTTGGCAAGTTCACTAGCGTCAATCAATGCTTCATCAAAACCTTTTTCCCTGCATGTCTTTAACCAGTTACAAAGCTTTTTGAATGAAGAAAGCACTGTAGCAACATCCATGGTATCACTCTGAAGTTCCTTACTCACATAATTTACTTGAAAGAGTAAGGAGTGCCAGAAAACTAGTGATGCCAAAAACTTGTTATCTCTCATTTGGCTGACTAACGATTCAGCATCGCTTTTTGCTTGATCATCATCAATGTTGTCTGCTAACTCTTCTAGTGTATTACAGACTACAGCAGCTTGGTACCGTACAGCTTTGACACTTTTCATTCTACATTCCCATCGTGTTTCAGAGAGAATTTTTACAGACAGACCTGTCACATGTTTTCTAAAAACACTCCATCTTTTAGTAGATGATGCAGAAAGGGTGTAAATACGCTGCAGAGTTCCAAAGAAAGTCATTGCATCTGGACATGTCTTGGCCATGTCTCCCAAAATTAGGTTGTAGTTGTGACATGCACATGGTGTAAAGAAAGCTCTTGAGTTCTTCTGTAGAAGTCGTGCCAGCACACCTGAGGTGTGTCCCTTCATATTGGCACCATTATCATTCCCTTGTCCATGGATATTTTCAGCATCCAGTCCTAATGTTTCAAGTTCATGTAGAAGGGTGTTGTACAAATTTTCACCTGTGTTACTTTCCACCACTAAAAACTTGATGAAATGTTCATATACTCTGGCTGGAGCATTTGATTGTACACCATCAGCTACATATCTAATTTACTATTTTTTTTATTAACACATCGGCCGTTTCCCACCAAGGCAGGGTGGCCCGAAAAAGAAAAACTTTCATCATCATTCACTCCATCACTGTCTTGACAGAGGCATGCTTACGCTACAGTTATAAAACTGCAACATTAACCCCTCCTTCAGAGTGCCGGCACTGTACTTCCCATCTCCAGGAATCAAGTCCGGCCTGCCAGTTTCCCTGAATCTCTTCATAAATGTTACCTTGCTCACACTCCAACAGCACGGCAAGTCCTAAAAACCATTTGTGTTCATTCGCTCCTATCGAACACGCTTGCTGGAAGTCCAAGCCCCTCGCACACAAAACCTCTTTTACCCCCTCCCTCCAACCTTTCCTAGGCCGACCCCTACCCCGTCTTCCCTCCACTACAATCTATACTTTCAGTCCATCCTCTCTACATGTCCAAACCATCTCAATAACCCCTCCTCAGCTCTCTGGATAATAGTTTTGGTAATCCCACACCTCCTTCTAATCTCCAAACTACGGATTCTCTGCATTAATTTCACACAACACATTGCCCTCAGACACGACATCTCCACTGCCTCCAGCCTTCTTCTTGTTGCAACATTCACAACCCATGCCTCACACCCATACAAGAGTGTTGGTACAGTGGACCCCCGGTTATCGTAATTAATCCGTTCCAGAGAGTGTGACTAAACCCGAATTTGACGATTTCTGAATTTTCCCTATAAGAAATAATGTAAATCCAATTAATCTGTTCCAGACACCCAAAAGTACTAAAAAAAAAAATTTTTTTACATGAAATATACATTTACCTACACAGAAAACAATGAGACATGAAGAATAAAACAATACTAACATGACACTTACCTTTATTGAAGACTTGTTGATGTATGGAAGACCGGGAGGAGGGGAGAGGATGGAGGAGTTACTATTGTTTGGAGGGGGAATCCCCTTCCATAAAGACTTCAGGTAACAAGTCCTTTTCTGGGGTTACTTCCCTTCTTTGTTTTTTAATGCCACTAGGACCAGCTTGAGAGTCTCTGGACCCCTGTCACACAAAAAAACTGTCCAGAGAGCTCTTGCAGCTCTACCCTCTACCACAATCACTACCACCCTCTACCACCATCACAACCACTACCACCCTATACCATCATCACTACCACCCTCTACCACCATCACTACCATCCTCTACCACCATCACTTCCACCCTCTACAACCATCACAACCACTACCACCATCACAATCACTACCTCCCTCTACCACCACCACTTTCGTATTTTTCTACAAACTTTTTCTTGAATTCTATCATGTTTCTCATATTCTTTACCAAAGGGCTGGCACCAGAAGCTTTCTTTGGGCCCATGGTGGCTTATTTAGCAGTTGCAAGCACTAAAACGAATGGAATATTACGAAATGTATCTTTGAACGCGTGGGATCGTGCTCACTGGCTGATGAATGACTATTACAGAGTTAAATGACGATCACCGAGCCAATATTTTGACGAAAAAACGTTACTATGTATTACCGAATATTACAAAATCCGACGACTACGAAATCCTGGGGTCCACTGTATAAGAATACTCTCATATATTCCCCTCTTTGCTTTCATGGATAAAGTTCTTTGTCTCCACAAACTCAGTGCACCACTCACCTTCTTCCCCTCATCAATTCTATGATTTACCTCATCTTTCATAGACCCATCTGCTGACACGTCCACTCCCAAATATCTGAATACATTCACCTCCTCCATACTCTCTCCCTCCAGTCTGATATCCAATCTTTCGTTACCTATTTTTTTTTTTTTTTCACCAGCATTTGCTCCTGATGACAGATGTCAGGAGTACAGTTGAGAATTACTGCAATATACTTACCTGCCTTGATTTGCAAAATGATTTCCTGTAGAACAGCTTGACCCATTACAGTCATCCCTTGGTTTTCACCTTTAATCCGTTCCAGATGGATCAGCTAAAACCAAAATCGGCGAAAACCAAAACTATTTTCCCCATAAGAAATAATGGAAATTCAATTAATCCATTCCAGAAACCCAGAAGTTTGGAAAAAAAAAATTTGGGGGCCTTAAAGATAGATTTACATGCACAAATGAATGAACTCTATGTGGCACTTACCTTTATTGAAGACTGATGTTGCTGGATGGAAGAGAGGGAGGAGGGGAGAGGGAAGAGACCCTATTTTTTGGAAGGGGAATCCCCCTCCATAAGGACTCTAGGTACCAATTTTATAATTTGTTCATGAGTGCAACCATGTACAGACGTAAGTAAATTTACTTACATGATTCATTACCTTGTAACTAGTGAATTCATTACCATTGTACCTTGTTCAGCTATCAAAACTTTGGGGCCCAGTCTCTGGACCCTATATATACCTCTGTAATCTGCAAATACCTTTGTAACATGTCATGATTGTGACCATCTGAGTTCATTACCTTTGTAACTTGCTCAGCTATCAAACTTTGAGGTCCAGTCCCTGGACCCATTATGTACCTCTGTAATCTTTTGACTACCGCCCACAGGATGGGTATGGGGTGCATAATAAAGATATCAAACTAACTAACTGCCTTCCTGCTACACTCCCAGCATGCTTGCTACACTCCCTGCATAACTGCTACACTCCCTGCATGCCTGCTACACTCCCTGCCTGCCTGCTACACTCCCTGCATGAATGCTACACTCCCTGCATGAATGCTACACTCCCTGCATGAATGCTACACTCCTTGCATAAATGCTACACTCCCTGCATAAATGCTACACTCCCTGCATGAATGCTACACTCCCTGCATACATGCTACACTCCCTGCATACATGCTACACTCCCTGCATGCATGCTTCACTCTTAAATTCCATCATGTTTCTCGCTTTCTTTACCAAAGGACTGGCACTAGGAGCTTTCTTTGGGTCTATGGTAGGTTATTTAGTAGTCACACACAATAATCAAGGGCCAAAAACAATGAATTGTTAATAAATGTTTTGTATGAACTCCTGGGGTGATGTTCACTCAAGCATAAACAATGCTAGACTGCATGACAATGTGCATGGGAGGTGCATGGGTGGAGGGCCTATGGCCTTTGTATGTGCGCGGCACTGGTGTACAGGTTCCGTACCATCGGTGAAAACTGAGACAATCGGCAAAAACTGAGACAATCGGTGAAAACCGAGACAATTTTTCCATGAAAAAAGTGAGTGAAAACCAAAATCGGCAAAAACTGAGACAATCGAAAACCAAGGGATGACTGTATATTAACCCTTTAACTGTCCAAACGTAGATATACATTTGTATGCGTACTGCTCCGATCGTAGATCTATGTTTTATTTTTCATTCATTCAAATTTATCGCGATAGGCCTGAGTCGCCTTGACATGAGAGAATGGGTCTGCGCCCTCAGTGTGCGCAGTATGAAAAAAATCGGGGACGCCTGGGTACCGCATGGTAGCACCAGTTAGTTTCAGCTCCATCTTGGGTCAACATCATGGCACATCCTCGTGATTCACTCACGCCTCGTCGTATTAACACTATTATTCTCGGAAAGTGATAGAGAACGCGAGCTTAGTGGATTTGACAGTGATATAGCCACTAATAATCAAGGAATTAGTGAAACTATTGATGACAACCCAGATGACCCTCAGCCCATCACCTCTGGGGTGGCCAGTGTGGACAGTGTGGCCATACCAGACCCTCAGCCCAGCACTTCTGGGGTGGCCAGTGTGGCCACAGACCCTCAGCCCAGCACCTCTGGGGATGCTAGTGTTACTACCCAAAGGCAACTCCGCAAGAGGAAATTATCATTTTCCATGCGTTATAATAATGATGATAGTGAAAGTGAAATAAGTGACGATGATGAAATTGATTTTATGCCTATAGACGATTCGTCGAGTGAAAGTGATTATCATTATTCCCCAGTGAAACGTGCTTTTGGGCGTCATTACCTACGTTCAGGCAGTGTGCCATATGCAGTCAGAGGCAAGGGTCGTGGCAGGTCACAATCCAAAACCCTTGCCACTGATAGTGAAAGTGATAATGAAGGAGAGTATGCTGGGATGGAGGAAGAGGTGGTGGGTGGCATGGTGCCTGGTCCTCGTGGCGCGGTGTGTGGACAGACAAAGGACCACGAGGCACCCTCTCAACCATGTGCTGGCCCCACTCCCGTCCCTCCTCCTTTTCCCCCACGTCCCATGCCACAGGTCCACCCTGCACCATCTGATCGTGAATGGAATTGGACTGAACATACACCATTCGTGCCACATCCTTTCAATTTTGATGGCAGTGGAAGTGGCATCATGCCACACTGTCCCATCACAAATGAGTCTACTGAGTTAGACTATTTTCAACTATACTTTGATGAGCCAATAATGAACCTGATTGTTACCCAGACCAACCTGTACTACCAGTATACAATGGACCATGCAGATGTTTCAGAATCGTCACGGCTGTGCAGGTGGAAAGATACAACTGTGGGTGAAATGTATTTATTCCTTGGCACTGTCATGCTTATGCCACACACATATAAGAACAATATAGCAAACTACTGGTCCACAGACTCCTTCATTAGCACTCCAGTCTTCCGTGACCTCCTTTCCTGCAACAGATTCATTCTGTTGCTACGAATGTTGCATTTCTCAGACAGGAATACACCAAACCGAAATGAGCTCCTTTACAAAATCCAGGAATTGTTTATGTATCTCAAGCAAAAATTCAGTGCCTACTTTTATCCATTCAAGAACATTGTTGTTGACGAGTCCTTGATTCTGTTCAAGGGACAACTGTCATTCAAACAATATATACCAAGCAAACGTAATCGCTTTGGTATATGTCATTACCTACACAGGGAAAAATACACTCGATGATACCAGGCGCATGTTGGGCATTTCTGGTGATGTTGTTCGCAAGATGATGCAACCATACCTTGGCAAAGGTCATACAGTGGACCCTCGGTTAACAAAATTAATCTGGTCTAGGAGCTATTACATAATCTGAATCTTTCGTAATCTGAAACCTTATTTCCCATAAGAAATAATGTAAATACAATTAATTCGTTCCACAAAAAAATAATCACTCAAAAAAAAAACAATAACATTTACTTACCTTTATTGAAGAGTTGCAGGCATCTGGAAGGTAGAGTTGCTGACAGGGGCAGGGTGTTAATGGTTGGAAGGGGAATCCCCCTCCAAAAGGACTTCAGGTAACAAGTCCCTCTCTGGGGTTACTTCCCTTCTTGGTCTTTTAATGCCACTAGGACCAGTTTGAGAGTCACTAGACCCCTGTCTGGTGAAGTAACTGTCCACAGTCCTCTGTTTCTGGCGACTCTTCAACACTTTTCTGAAGTACAACATGGCTCTGTCACTGAAGTGGTTGCACAGAAGGCTCATTTCAGCTTGCTCAGGGTGGTATCTTTCAACAAATGTCTGCAACTCATTCCACTTTGTGCACATCTCCTTAAGCACTGAAGAAGGCACCTCCTTCTCTCTCTCTTCCTCCTCCTGTGAAGCAATAACCTCAGCTGTGGTCTGTTGCTGTTCCAGATGAAGCTCTTGCAGCTCTTCAGTTGTTAGCTCTACCCTGTGCTAATCCACCAACTCTTCCACATCCTCACCACTCACCTCCAACCCCAGGCTGTTCCCCAATGCCACAATATCTTCCACAACATGTTCCACAACAGGCACAGGGTCGTCAGGGTCAGGGTCAGCCTCAAATCCTTCAAAGTCCCTCTTTTCAACACAATCCGGCCACAGTAGTCTCCAAGCAGAGTTCAGAGTCCTGGAAGTCACTTCCTCCCAAGCCTTACCTATAAGGCCTATGCAATGCACGATATTGAGGTGTTCTTTCCAGAACTCTCTTAGGGTCAGTTCAGAGTCATTGGTCATATTAAAGCACCTCTGAAACAGTGCTTTGGTGTACAGTTTCTTGAAGTTGGAAATGACCTGCTGGTCCATGGGCTGGATGAGAGGAGTGGTGTTAGGAGGCAAGAACTTCACTCTGATGAAATTTAAGTTGTCAGGCAACAACTCTTGCAAGTTGTGAGGATGAGCAGGAGCATTGTCCAGTACCAGGAGGCACTTGAGTGGCAATTTCTTTTCCAGGAGGTATTTCTTCACACTAGGGCCAAACACTCCAGTCAACCATTCCTTGAAAATCTCCATAGTGACCCATGCCTTGGTGTTAGCTTTCCAATGCACACACAATTTATTCTTGTCAACACTGTGTTTCTTGAAGGGTCTGGGATTTTCTGTGTGATGCACCAGTAAAGGCTTCACTTTAAAATCACCACTGGCATTGGCACACATCATAAGAGTTAGCCTGTCTTTCATAGGCTTGTGTCCTGGCTGTGCCTTTTCCTTCTGAGTAATGTAGGTCCTGTTAGGCATTTTCTTCCAAAACAGGCCTGTTTCATCACAATTATACACTTGTTGGGGGAGGAATTGTTCAGCCTCTACGAACCCCTTGAATTCCTGCACAAATTTTTCAGCTGCACGTTTGTCTGAGCTGGTGCCTCACCATGCCTCACAACATTGTGTATGCCACTACGTTTCTTAAACTTCTCAAACCAGCCTTTGCTGGCTTTAAAATCACTCCTCACCACTGGTTCCAGGCATTGTCTTCACAAGATCTGCATGCAACTTCCTTGCCTTTTCCAAATTATCGCCATAGAAATACTATCACCCGCTCTCTGTTTTTCATGGATCCACACCAACAACACCTTCTCAACCTCATCCACTGTTTTCGATCTTTGTTTCGTTAACAAATTAACCCTTTTGCAGCATTAGCTTCCTTGATCTCATTTCTCTGTGGGATAGTGCCGATAGTAGATGGAGTTTTCTTGTACATCCTGCCAAGATCACTCAGACGTACACCACTCTCATATTTTTCTATGATTTCCTTCTTCAGTTCGATGGTGTTCCTCATCTCTTTACCACAGGGTGCCACTAGGAAGCTTTTTGGACCCATGGTGACTTATTTCACAGTGACAATAACTAAACCTCCAAAAAAGACACCAAATATATTGTGAATCTTTGAAAGAGGGAAAATGTTCTTCAATGGTAAACAACGCTCACTGGCATCCTG
>WNWK01040063.1:0-17152 GCA_009830355.1 Cherax destructor | reverse complement strand
ATTTGATTAATGTGATGGGTTTTTACTTTTGAGGTCTTGTAAAGGGGAGATACCACATAATTTACACCCAGATAATTTCCCCTTTGCATGGGTTATAAATCTAGCTTTCAAGGTGTGGCCGGGTTTGGCTCCTGTACCAACACCTTATCTCCTGGATGGAAGGAGCGAAACTTTGGTGCTGTCATACCTCTTTTTCCCCATTATTCTGGGGCTGCCTTTAAAATTAGCCTGAGCCAACTGACGTGCCACCTGCAACCTTGAAGGGGTTGTAAGGGGTTGTGGAGGCGTCTTCCCCCATCCATCCTTCTTTGAACACTCGTAGAGGACCTCGTACATTTTCCCCAAAAAAATCAGCTCAAATGGACTATACCCGGGGGGGCTCTTGCACAGTTTCTCTAATTGCAAAATAGCAACAGAGGAAGTGATTCTAAATCTGTAGGAAAATGCATGCAAAAAATTCTCATCATTGTTTTTAACGTCTGATGGAATCTTTCCAAGGCCGGCCTTTAACTAGATGATAGGCAGTGGATGGGTTTGAACTATTCCCAGCCTAGTTAATGCTTCCCCAAAGGGTTTAGCAGTGAAATTGGGGCCTTTATCACTTTGAATAGACTTAGGGTTCCAAAGCGAGATAAACTTAGTTAAGGCTTTAAGAATCGTTTTGATGTTTATACTGCGCATAGGAACTATCCATGATTGTGAAAAAATATTGATTTCCAGACTTAGCCTTAGGTAGTGGACCTACACAATCTATTATTCTAAAAAAAGGTTTCTCCATTAGCAGGAATGGGATGGAAGGTGCAGGTTTAATGGGTGTCGGGTTTCCCTACCTCCCGACATTCTGACAAAGGGATATGATTCTTTACATCTTGCCTTAACTTTGCCAAAAAATTTTTTTAATATCTATACTGTTTTGGTAATTCCCAAATGGCCTCCTAAGGAAGAGTTATGGCTATAAATATTTGGGACCTAAATTTTTGGGAACTACTAATCTATCTGTTGCTGTCTTCCTCTCCCTCCTTCCCAGTTTCAGTGAAAATAAGTAACCTTTTTACCGGGTTTTGGGAGTTTACCTGGAGAGAATTCAGGGGTCAACGCCCCGCGGCGGTCTTGACCAGGCCTCCTGTTGGACAGAGCCTGATCAACCGGGGTGTTACTGCTGGCCGCACGCAGTCAACGTACGAACCACAGCCGGCGGGTCAGGTACCGATTTTAGGTGCCTGTCAGTGCCTGCTTGAAGACAGCCAGGGTTTGTTGGTAACCCCCTGATGTATGCGGGGGAGGCAGTTGAACAATCTTGGGCCCCTACACTTAGGGGTGCTAGTGGCACCTCTCTTCTTTGGGGGGGATGTTACATCGCCTGCCGAGTCTTTCTTTCGTAGGGAGTGATTTTTGAGGCAAGTTTTTACTAAGCCCTCAAATTTTTCCATGTGTATTTTTTTCTCCCGCCTGCGTTCTAGGGGTAAAGTTTAGGAACCAAGCGTTCCATTGGTTGAGGGGGTTTTTATCCACTTATGCGTCCCGTGAAGGTTCTTTTCACTTTTTTCAAGGTAAACAATTTCACCCGCTTGAAAGGTGCAGTTAGTGTGCAGCAATATTCCAGCCTAGATAGCAAGGGATCTGTAAAGTGTCAACATGGGCTTGGCTTTCCTGGTTTGAAGGTTCTCATTATCCATCCTGTCATTTTCGAGAGATGCAATTGCTACTTTGTTATGGTCTTGAAGGTGAGATCCTCTGACTGATCCTCCCAGGTCTTTGACATTAGTTTTCGCTCTATTTGTGGTTGGAATTAGTTTTGTACCCCGATGGATTTTAATTTCTTCACGTTTTCCGTATCAATTAATTGAAATTTCTCATCATTGAACTTCATATTTTTTTTCTGCAGCCTTTTAAAGATTTGGTTTATGTCTGCTTGGAGTCTTGAGTGTCTTCAACGGTGGACACTGTAAGATTCGGTGTCATCTGAAAAAAGGAAGACACAGCACGTGGCTTATACCCCCTGTCAATGTCTGATATGAGGATGGGGGAATGATGGGAGCAGTACTGTGCCTTGTGGACAGGTTTTTCACAGTAGCTGCCTCAGACTTTACTCTTTGACTACTACTCTTTGTTTTCCCTACTGTTGGGAAAATTATAGTCCATCTACCAACTTTTCCTGTTATTCCTTTTCACGCATTTTGTTGCAATCACCATGGTCACACTTTCAAGGTTTTTGCAAATCTTTTGTATATAACATCTCATTTTTTTCCCTCTAGAGCATCCAGGACCTTGTCATAGTGGTCCAGTAGTTGGGACAGACAGGAGCGCCTCTCTAAACCCATGCTGGGGGGTTGTGAATTGATGGTTATCAGATGGTGGCGATTTTTTCCCTTTAGAACCTTTCAAAGTTTTTTATGATATGGGACTTTTGGCGCATTGGTTTTGGGTTTTTTGCCATTGCTTTACTGCCCCTTTTTAAAGGGGGGCTATGTCTGGTGTTTTTAAGTAGGCGCCCCCGGTCATCTCCCCCCTCCCAGGATGTTGGGAGTGATGGGCTGAGTTCTTGATGAACACGAGTTCCATGGTCGGGCCCGAGCGGTGCAGGATGTCATTTATGCCTTTCAAAATCATTTTACGGTAATTCAGAAGGCTGCGTCTCCGGGGTTTGGCACTCTCTTAAAATTTATTGGGTTTTAATTTTAGTCTGGTTAGTGGCTTTCCCAGTGCATATGGGGATTTTATAAATAATTTATTTCCCCTTTTCAAAATTTTTGTAAGACCATCGTTTAGTAGGGCCCAAAACTGGTTGTTGTTCTCAAAATTTTTGGGATGAAAAGAAATACTTTGGGTTTCTTTCAATTTCATTTATGGTTTTAGTTCTTCCGGTTTCCCTTTATTCCTTAAGATTCTTTAGTTTTAATTCGATGTTTCTATTTCTCTGACCAGTGCCCCCTACGTATTTCAGAATATTGGCCTCTTTTAGCCGCTCGTTATTCTTTGCTTCGCCTGTATGAAACGCCTTCTCTTTCTAATTTCATCTCTCCTCCTTTTTTCCCTTTAAAGGGAAATTTTCCTTGAGCAAACCTCAAGTCCACCCAAATTAATTTGTTCTGGGGGTAGGTTGGATCCGTGATTTAGGCATCTTCCCGGTTATATCATTTAGGATTTTGGGTTTTTGTTACCTTATGTTTTTGTTATTGAAGTTGAATGGGAACTCCTCTGCAATGATCTGCTCTGAGCATGTCTGGAAACCCCTAATATGTTGTGATCTGGTATATGTTTTGTTGATGAATTTCATTAGATTTTGGTTTTTGGGGAAGATGAGGTAGGTATTATTTACTTGTCTTCTTTTGGTTTTTAAAGGGAATTTTGGGGCAAGTTTAGTCATTATTTTGTGGGAATTTTCATCTGACTCTCTGGGGGTTATCTCTCTACAATTTTGCAATTTCTCCATTTTGGGCTTTTTGGGGTTTATCCCCAAAAAGCAAAGATGTTGGGGGCCAGGGCTGGTTTGCCAGCATTAGTCCAATTTTCAGAAGCTGTTCTAAAATTGTTGGACGTTATCGGAAGCTTATATACCAACCACGATAGTCACAGGTTTGATTATCGTCTTCTGCTCATAACTTCAACTACATCATTCAGGAAGCAACCACTTACTTTGCCCTGTTCACTCTCCATCTGTCAGTTTGCAGCAGAGATCTGTTCATTGTCCAGTGGTAATCCATTATGTGTGGAGGTCTCTGTGATTATTATTATTATAATAATCAAATAAAGCGCTAATACGGAGTGTAACCTGCAGGTATTGTGGGGTCCTGAGGAAATTGGAGTTGCCAAGAAGGAAATAAAATGATTAATGTGGTATGGTACAAAGATGACGGTGGATGATGCAGAGGTGAAGGGCCCAGCAAGAGATCAGGTGAAAGGGATGAGGGTGCAGGGGTATAATCTTCAAAGTTTGTCTTCAGTAGTCATTTTGTCAAAAGAAGTCAATGAGAGAGTCTGAGATTGAAAGGAGGGGTCCATCATGCCAGAAGGAAGGTAAAAGGACATGGAGGCGAGAACATCGTTGGAGGTAAATTCTGCGTGCTCTTTTGATAGAGTGGGCAGGTCCAACAGAGATATCTGTCAGAACAGACACTGGAACATAAACAATGCTCACAGAGAGGGCAGGGCCTCTCCATGAGATACCGTGATAAGGGCAGGTGTGGCCGATCTTGAAAAGGCGGGAGAGTGTGATCTCCCAACCATAACCCGAACATTGGTGACAAGAAAAAGGCCAGAAACCACAACCGGTTTGACAAGTAAAGAGTTTATTCAAACTCTTGAGTCAGATAGCGCTGGCCTGCCTCAGGATGCAGAAGTGTAACATGACCGCACAATAGTCCGCAACGCTTTTGCCTGCGAAACTGAGTAAGCACATGTCTTCTTAAATGCAGCGGCTCTGCTGGCCATTTGCCTATATCAACGATGGACCAACCAAGACCAATATACCTTATACTGCAAGCAACATAAAGCAGCTTATTATGAAGAACAGGGTGAGCCAGCTATCAATTTTCGATAGCCTATATAAGCTACTAGGAGTCAAGTAACCTTAAAGCGCATTTTGAATGTGGATAAAGTACCTACAAAAGAATAGCATAATTCAACGTAAATATGCTAGCCAAGAAGGCAATGATGCCCTCGTACGGCGCTGTCGGCTGCTGCTCTGGCGAATCAACGCCGTCGATAAGCTTTGAAACCATCAGGTGTATACTGCGTGCTCAGTAAGAACTTGAAATAGTCTGAAAAAAAGAAGCACTTATTAATAAAGGTGAGCTTCCTTTTTCACAAGAGTAAAGACAGAGCAAAACAGGACAGCAGGAACTTCCCAAGGGGTAGAGGAAAGGGTGAAGCCACATGAACCACCCTCAAAAGGCTGGAAGCTGAAGGGAAGACAAGTGGCGATGCAAACCGAAGAAAAGGGCAGTAAACAAGGGCAGCAAGGCAATCATACGACGTCACTAACATCTGCTGACCAATCTGCATGGAAGGATTGCGGAGATCTTGAGCGAGCATAATGGCGAATACGTGTGCATGCGGCGATGGACAAGGATGGAATGTTAGGCTTCCGCAGAGGCTCTCAGCCGGGGAAGAACGAAAAGCACCAAGGCATAGCGTAATCCTGGTGATGGATGGGGATTAAGGCTGGAAAGTGACGGAGAGGCTGCCGAATATATCTGGTCACCATAATCGAGTTTCGATAAATTGGAATGAATACTTAGACGAAGAGAGAGTTCTACGATCTGCCCCCCATGAAAGATGTGCGAGAGGTTTTAAGGAAGTTCAGCCAGCTGCATGACAAATCTGCAGCACTTCAGAGAGGGTAATGTGAGGTTTCCAGGACAATCAAATTCGAAGCAGAGGCCGAGAAACCTGACTGTATCGTTCTGGGGATAAGTAGAGCCGTATAGGTACAATGGATGATCAGAGACCACTGAACGTCTGGTGAACGTAATTTGATGAGTTTTGCCACTAGAAATTTAAACCCGTGGTGGTGACCCCAATCAGAAACCGGTTGATGGCATGCTGGAGAAACTGCAATGAGGGTGACAGTCAGCACCTGCACAAGCATGTAAACAAGATCATCCATAGAGCGTGACCAAATATTGGATGGGAGAACAGATGCCGTTATTGCAAACAAAGTGTTGTGCTCAGAACACATCCCTGAGACACAACTGCGGCTTGGACAAATTCGGGGAGAGTTCATTACTAACGGACGATCTGTAGATTAAGAAAACTGTAAGAAAGAATGGTAGGTTGCCTCAGGAGGCCTAAGGAGTGGGCCTGGGCAGGGTGTTCCTCTCCCAAGTTGTATGTGCTTCTCAAGGATTAAGAAAAAAGATGCGTGCTGAATGGTTATTCGCAAAGGCATGCGAATATACGTATCCAAGCGCAGCAAGGGTCCAATGGCAGAACGGCCACATACGGAAGCCATACTGACTGAGAAGACTTACTGGCGATGATGATGAACTGAGCGTTCCATCACCTTGCAAACTGCACTGGTAAGAGCGATGGGACGGTAGTGAGGATACGTCCCGTAGCACCTGGTTTTCGAAAAGAGAACAATAACGAACTTCACAGCTGAGGGGCAACTCTGCACGACAACCTTAAAGATTAAAGAGTCGTAAGAGGACGGTAAGAACAGACTGATGTAAATGCTGTAGTATCTGATACCCATCTATACCGTCTCAGCCCAGCTACTTGATGATCAAGCGGCAGAAGTTTGCCTCCAGTTCTTGAAGGGTAAAAGGCAAATTATAGGATTCTTCTAAGAGAAGAAAAAACTAAGGGCTTTTAAATCGCTGGCAGACTTAAAAAGAAAGGAACGAGGGGAAAATGGCCCCCGAGAAATGCGGACGAGATGGTTCCCCAAACCAATTGGGAACGGGAAGAGGGTGTGCTATATCGACACCCCGCAACCGAAAAACAGGAGGGGGGTGGGGGGGAATTTACCACTTAATTTCCGCATTTCTTCCAGACTGCACTCTGAGGAAGCCCAAGTGACAGTAGAAACGTAATCTCCCAACAAGTGCGTTTAGCATCACGTATGACGGCGAACTGGGTCTCTTCTTGAAATCAAGGAGTCTCTTGTGGTTCTGTTTCCGAAAACCCCCCCCCCCTGCCGGAAAGTTTCAAACCACTGCCCCAGCACAAGAGGAGACCACCAAGGCACGCACTTCTGGGGTTCTTCCCCCGGGGTTTTGGGGGAAAAGAATGTGAAGCCGCTGTGAAGATGGAGGACGAAAAGAGATGAAAAAAACCCCATTAATGGAGGACGAGGTAGGAACCTCATGAAAGGCAGTAAGATGTGCGTAAAAAGGGCCCCTTTTTGCTGGTCAAATTGCCAGCGTGGGCAATGGGGGGGTGGGAAAACAAAAGGGGGCTTTAAAGGGTAAATTGGGGAAATGATCGCTGTCATGAAGCCCGGGGGGGACAGACCAGGTGAAGTCAAGGACAGTTAAACACTATTCATCAGTTCTCACCAAACTAAAAAAAAAAGCCAAACAACTGTACTACTCCAGCAGATTCACGGAAACAAGAGGAGATATAAAAAAGACCTGGAAAACACTCCACAGATTATGGGCACCCACAAACTAAAAAAAATAGGGATATTGTCCTAACTAAACCAAACGAAACACCACTACAGCCTATTGATACAGTAAACAAGATAAATGACTTCTTCTCAACTATAGGATCAAATCTTGCCAGTAAAATTCCAGATACCAATGCCCGAGCATGTGATTACCTAGATGGGAATTTCCCATCCTCCTTATATCTTGCACCTACAGAACCCACTGAAGTCTCCATGATAATCAAGTCACTTAAAAATAAATCAGGACATCTGTCTCAAGTTCCACCCTTAATATACAAACGAGCTGCTCATGTCCTTTCATATCCTATTTCTTTACTTTTTAACAAATCATTAGAAACTAGCACCTTCCCAACACTACTCAAAACAGCAAGGGTTACACCAATACACAAAGGTGGTGACCCTACAGACGTAAATAACTATAGCCTATATCAAATCTACCATTGCTATCCAAAATATTCGAGAAACTTGTGCACAAGAGATTATACTCGTTTATAACGACACAAAGCATACTCAACCCCTGCCAATTTGGCTTCAGGAAAATAAAAGCACTAACGATGCAATAGTAAAATGATAGACCTGCTTTACACAGCACTTGAAAATAAGGAATATCCACTAGGACTTTTTATTGACTTAAGGAAAGCTTTTGACACAGTAAACCACGGCATCTTACTCCACAAACTTGACCACTATGGAATAAGAGGTCATGCACTAGCATACCTCAAATCCTACCTCACTAATAGGTACCAGTATGTCACTATTAAATATACATCCTCCACGACACTACCACTAGACACCGGCGTACAGCAGGGAAGTGTCCTTGGTCCCCTGCTCTTCCTCTTATACATCAATGATCTTCCCAATGTATCACAACACCTGAAACCAATACTTTGCTGACGACACAACTTATGTCATCTCCCACACAAACCTTGCCACGCTTAATACCATTGTTAACGACGAATTAATAAAAATATCAACATGGATGACAGCCAATAAACTTACACTCAACACTGATAAGACCTTCTATATTATGTTTGGCAACAGAACAGATGATCCACAATTAAACATTAAGATCAACTCTACACCTATTGCTAGACATAACAAGGCAAGTTCCTGGGCCTTCACCTTGACAGCAGCCTGAAATTCAGCACCCATATCCAACACATAACAAAGAAAGTGTCCAAAACTGTGGGGATCCTCTCTAAGATACGGTATTATGTACCACAATCAGCCCTACTCACACTATACTACTCACTCATCTATCCCTACCTCACATATGCCATTTGTGCATGGGGATCAACAGCAATTACCCACCTAAAGCTAATAATAACCCAACAAAAAGCCCCAGTAAGAATTATCACACAATCCAACGCTAGGCAGTACACCCCACCACTCTTCAAAGACCTAAACCTACTCACTGTCCAGAACATCCATACTTACTACTCTGCTATCTACATTTATAGAACCATTAATTCCAACTTTAACCCTGAGCTAAAACACTTTCTTGACAGTTGTGACAGGACCCATAGACATAATACCAGACATAAACATCTCTTTGACATTCCCGTGTCCGACTAAATCGATACAAAAATTCAATGCGCATAAAAGGGCCTAAAATCTGGAACTCCCTGCCTGAAAACTCTAGAACTGCAGACACAACCTCCATTTTCAAAAGCACCGTTAAAAACATCTTATCTCACTTACGCACCCAACCGGTAGTTAACCATACGAAAACTACTTTATCTTGCACATATCCACAGCAAAATACACTTATTGATATCTGTGATTCTCCTTAATTTGCACATTACTAACCACAGCAAAATACACTTATTGATATCTGTGATTCCCCTTAATTTGCACAGTTCTAACCAAAATTCTAATACAACTATTGTTTCATAATACTTAAGCTAGTCATAAGTTTGCCTAAGACACTCCAATATAGAAACTATATTATGCCAATATATCACATTTATCATTAATATATAAACTAATTGCTAACTTCTTATACTAATTGTTAAATTCTCAATGTTTAAATTCCAGTACCTAAATTTTGTAAACCTAACCTAACCTTACAATCTGTATATTCATTGTATAGCTGTTGAGTAAGACCTATCATAAGACTGCCTGAAAAGCCTAGGCATACCTAGGCATATTATTAGCCATCTTGTAATATCAACTTTAATGTATAACTATAAGTACCCCCCACCTTGTATTACATGAAATAAAGAATTTGAATTTGAATTTGAATTTGAGATAGAAGAGGAAACTGTCGAAGGGGCTTGGGAGGGGACAGGGGATGAAGGTAGTGTATGAGGAGGAGGATGAACCTCCACACACGTTATAGAACTAGGCTGAGGCGAAGAACCTGGCAGTAGGGATTTTTTGCCAGGCTTATGAGAAGGGGGGCGCTGAGGTTTAGGTGAAGGACGAGGACGTGTAGACTCAGAAGTGTGCGAGTGAGTAGAGGAAGGAGTGTGGACAGTATGGGAAGCCGAGGTAGGGACCTCGGAGCCAAGAATATCAAAAGGATTCGAGACAGAGGTGATTGAGGATGAGGCGACCACAGAGGAAGCCGTGGAAGTTGGGACCCAAGAAGCAGGGCGACGTTTAGCAATTCGAGAATAGGGAATGCGGGAAGTCTCCTTGAAGGCGTAGATGAGAGACGGCCATAGCATATGAGAAGCCTTCCGCCTCTTTGAGACAACGATTTCCCGCTCATTCAGGTAAACCTGACAACGGCGAGAATACTACGAGATGTGCCTCATGACAGTTAAGGCAAGAGGGAGGTAGAGTACAAGAAGAACTGGCATGGTCGTCAGCACCACAGACTGGGCATTCGGCCATGGACCTGCAATATTTCGCTGGATGACCAAAACGCCAGCAGTTTCTACACTGTTGTGGTGTAGGGGTCACCTTTCGGACTTGCAAAGTTGACCTGCAATGTAAACCGAAGGTGGTAGTTCACGGCAGTCAAATGTTAAACGAGCTATATTGCAAGGATAACGTCTTCCTTATTGGCGGGAGGACAAAAGTGTCAACTTTAAGGATAGGGAGTTCTTGGAGCTGAAGCTGCTCGAAAATGTCATCACCACATGTCTGGAAATTCCGTTGGACAATGGTGTGGGGCAAAATGACAGAACCACAACAAGAATTGAGGGAATGGTGCTTGTCAATAGTAACAGGAGCAGAATCTATGGTTGTAAGAAGAGAAAGATCGCGAGCTTGGCCAGCATTCTGGACCGTGATGATGCGAGTGCCGCTCTTGAGAGCGTGAAATGAGATGTCTTTACCAACATGGCGTAGCAGAGCTTTACCAATACTATGGTCTGAAAGATAGGTATTAGGAGAAGTCGGTCGCAGAGTAAAAACTTCTGTCCATTGAGTAGTTTGAAACAGAGAGTTTAAGGTGAGTGTGTGACGAGCTGGTCGTTTCTGTGATGAACGAGAAGGGAGTGCCGAATCGTCAGTGTGGGTCTTGGTCGTTTGGGTGTGGGACCGGGGTTGTCCGATGGAGACGGGCGAGCGATTCGAAAATTGCCGCACCGTCGAGGGAAACCGGAATCAAGGTCAGAAAGAGCGAGGTCATTATTATTATTATAATCAAATAGAAGCGCAAACCACAGGGGTTATACAGCGCTGCAGGTTATTGTAGGATGCAGGGAGAGTGAGTTGTAAGAGGGAGATGGACGATTAGTAGGGTATGGAGTGCTAGATGACGGTGGGTAGTGCAGGGGAGGAGGGTAGCAAGAGATCGAGGTAGAAGGGACTGAGGGAGGTGCTAGAGGTATAATCTTCAGAGTTTGTGTAGTAAGTCAGTTTCTGTCAAAAAGTCAACAAGAGAGTCAGGATTAAAGGAGGGTCCATCTGCAAGAAGGGAAGGTAAAGAAAGGGCCGCAGAGCGAAGACGTCGTTGAAGGTAAATTCTGCGTGCTCGTTGATAGAGTGGGCAGTCCAACAGGATATGTCGAACAGACACTGGAACCTGACAATGCTCACAGAGAGGGGCAGGGAGCCTCTCCATGAGATACCCGTGAGTAAGACGAGTGTGGCCGATGCGAAGACGGGAGAGAGTAGTCTCCCAACCTCGACATTGGTGACAAGAAGAAGGCCAGAAACCTATAACCGGTTTAATAGAATGAAGTTTGTTATTCAGCAGGTCAGACCAGCGTTGTTGCCAACGGGTGCGAAGGTGGGTAGCAATGACCGCAAAATAGTCCGTGAAAGGAACACCTCTATATGAAACTGGAAGGTCATGTACTGCTGACCGCGCAGCAGTGTCTGCCTGTTCATTGCCCTGTACGTCAACATGACCAGGGACCCAACAAAAACAATATCTTTATGCTTGCTAAAGATACGGCGTAACCAAAGGTGGATACGAAGAACTAGGGGTGAGGTGTATCAATTTTACGGATAGCCTGTAAAGCACTAAGGGAGTCTGAAACGACCACAAATGGTGATACAGGCATAGATGCAATACGGATAAGTGCCACAAGAATGGCATACAATTCAGCCGTAAATATGCTAGCCGAGGGTAATAGATGCCCTCGTACGACGCTGTCCGGAAACACTGCTGCGAATCCGACGCCGTCAGATGACTTTGAACCATCGGTGTATACTGCGATGGCATGGGAATGAGAACGGAAATGGTCTAGAAAGAAAGAGCGAGAAGCCGCCGTAGGCAGTTGGGCTTTTGCGCAAGGTAGAGGAATAGAACAGACACGGACAGCAGGAACTTCCCAAGGGGGTAGAGGAAAGGGTGAAGCCACATGAACATATAAAGGCGGAAGCTGAAGGGAAGACAAGAGTGAATGCAGACGAAGAGAAAAGGGACGAAGTAAACAGGGCGACGAACAAATAACGAGCGTCTACTAACATCTGTGACAATCCTATACATGGAAGGATTGCGGAGGTCATGAGAGCGAACATAATAGCGAATGCAATGTGCATCGCGACGATCGGACAAGGATGGAATGTTCGCTTCTACATAGAGGCTCTCAACCGGGGAAGAACGAAAAGCACCAAGGCATAAGCGTAATCCCTGGTGATGGATGGGATTAAGGCTGGAAAGAGTGGCAGGAGAGGCTGCCGAATATATCTGGTCACCATAATCGAGTTTCGATAGAATTAGGGCCGAATGTAGACGAAGGAGAGTTCTACGATCAGCCCCCATGAAAGATGTGCGAGGGTTTTAAGGAGGTTCAGCCGGCTATGACAAGTCGCCTTCAGAGAGGTAATGTGAGGTTTCCAGGACAATCTGCGGTCAAACAGGAGGCCGAGAAACCTGACTGTATCACGTTCTGGGATACGTGAGCCGTATAGGTACAATGGATGATCTGAGACCACTGAACGTCTAGTGAACGTAATTTGATGAGTTTTGCCACTAGAAAATTTAAACCCGTGAGTGGTGGCCCAATCAGAAACCCGGTTGATGGCATGCTGGAGGGAAACTGCAATGAGGTGACAGTCAGCACCTGCACAAGCTATAGCAAAGTCATCCACATAGAGCGATGACCAAATATTGGATGGGAGAACAGATGCCAGATTATTTATAGCAAGCAGAAAAAGTGTTGTGCTCAGAACACATCCCTGGGGACACCTTCAGCTTGGACAAATTCCGGGAGAGTTCATTACTAACCCGGACCCGGAAATGTCTGTCAGTTAAGAAAGCCTTAAGAAAGAATGGTAGGTTGCCTCGGAGGCCTAAGGAGTGGGCCTGGGCCAAGATATTATATCTCCAAGTTGTATCATAAGCCTTCTCAAGGTCGAAAAAGATAGCGATAACCGAATGGTTATTCGCAAAGGCATTACGAATATACGTATCCAAGCGCAGCAAGGGTCAATGGCAGAACGGCCCTTACGGAAGCCATACTGACTAGGGGAGAGACTACTGTGAGTCTCTAAATACCACATCAAACGTCTATTAACTAGACGTTCCATCACCTTGCAAACTGCACTGGTAAGAGCGATGGGACGGTAGTGAGAGGGATCACGTCCCGTAGCACCTGGTTTTCGAAAAGGAGAACAATAGCAGACTTCCACAGCTGGGGAATAACTCCTTGCGACCATACAAGATTAAAGAGTCGTAAGAGGACAGTAAGAGCAGACTGATGTAAATGCTGTAGCATACGAATATGTATGCCGTCTGGCCCAGCTGCCGATGATCGGCAAGCAGAGAGTGTTGCCTCCAGTTCTTGAAGGGTAAAAGGCACATTATAGGATTCTTCTCTAAGAGAAGAAAATCTAAGGGCTTTAACTCGCTGGCAGACTTAGAAGAAAGGAACGAGGGGCATAGATGGAGCCCCTGAGAAATGCGGACGAGATGATTACCAATTTCAGTGGCAACGGCAAGAGGGTGTGCTATATCGACACCAGCAACCTGAAGAACAGGAGCCGGGTCGGGGGAGAATTTACCACTCAATTTCCGCACTTTCTTCCAGACTGCACTCATCGAGGAAGCCGAAGTGACAGTAGAAACGTAATCTCGCCAGCAAGTGCGTTTAGCATCACGTATGACACGGCGAGCAATAGCTCTCTTCTGCTTGAAATCAAGGAGTCTCTCTGTGGTTCTGTTATACCGATACCTGCCCCATGCAGCGCGTTTCAAACGCACTGCCCGAGCACAAGTAGGAGACCACCAAGGCACGCACTTCTGAGGATGCTTGCCCGAGGTTTGGGGAATAGAATGTGAAGCTGCTGTGAAGATGGAGGACGAAAAGAGATGTAAAACCTCATCAATGGAGGACGAGGTAGGAACCTCATGAAAGGCAGTAAGATGTGCGTAAAGGTCCCATTTCGCCCGGTCAAATTGCCAGCGTGGGCAATGAGGAGGTGGAGAAAACAGAGGGGACTTTAGGATGATTGGGAAATGATCGCTGTCATGCAAGTCCGGGAGGACAGACCAGGTGAAGTCAAGGACAGTTGATGAAGAGCAGATGGAAAGATCGATGCAGGAGAAAGAATGAGTTCGGGGATCAAAATGGGTAGGAGTACCCGTATTTAAAACATGGAGGGGAAGAGAAGCAAGAAATGCCACCAACTGAATACCACGGAGTCACAGTGCGACCCTCCCCAGAGAAAGTGGTGCGCGTTAAAATCGCCAAGTAATAGAAGGGGTGGCGGTAAGGAAGAAACCAGAAAATCAATATCTGGGATAGACAATGTCCGCGAAGGGGAGAGATATAAAGAACAGAGTGTATACCACTTATTCAAGTGGATACGGGCTGCGGTGTAATGTAAGGAAGAAGGGACATAGAGCTGACGGTATGGAACACCAGTGCGTATAAGAAGAGCACTTTCGTTAAAGGTTCCATCGGAAAAAGGATCCGATGAATATAACAAATTATAGCCTGAAAAGGGCCTGATAACAGTGGATTGTAATTTGGGTTCTTGCAAACAGACCCCAATAGGGGAAAACTGGGAGAGCAACACCTGAAGCTCACCCCTGTTACCCCTGAGGCCTCGGATATTCCACTGCAAATAAGCCATGATTTATGGAGAGAAAGATATAAGTGGAAGTGAGAGGAATCTATGGACTAGGGTTAGAAAAGTCCACGTGCGGAGGTAGCGGAAGACCTGTAATCAGAGAAGGAGGAGGACGTTGTGAAGGAAGGGGGGGTTGAGACGAAGAAGAGAGATGAGGAACCTCAGGTGGAGTAGTGTCCATCATCTGTCCAGTCTCTGTAATATATTCTGAAATAGCTTCCAGTGTTTCGGAAGACAAAGATGCAGAATGTGGGACTACATTAGAAATGGAAGAAGAGTGAGCAACGATCGGGAGTCTATAGACTGCACTAAAGTAGAGGACGAGGAGGTAGAAGAGGGAACTGTCGTAGGGACTTGGGAGGGGACAGGGGATGAAGGTAGAGTATGAGGAGGAGGATGAACCTCCACACACGTTACAGAACTAGTCGGAGGCGAAGAACCTGGCAATAGGGATTTTTTGCCGGGCTTATAAGAGGGGGGGCGCTGAGGTTTAGGTGTAGGACGAGGACGTGTAGACTCAGAATTGTGCGAGTGAATAGAGGAAGGAGTGTGGATAGTATGGGAAGCCGAGGTAGGGACCTCGGAGCCAAGAACATCAAAAGGATTCGAGACAGGGGTGACGGAGGATGAGGCAACCACAGAGGAAGCCGTGGAAGTTGGGACCCCAGAAGCGGGGTGACGTTTAGCAATTCGAGAATAAGAAATACGGGAAGTTTCCTTTAAGGCGAAGATGAGAGACAGCCATAGCATAGGAGAAGCCTTCCGCCTCTTTGAGACAACGGATTTCCCGCTCATTCAGGTAAACCTGACAACGGCGAGAATATGAAGGATGTGCCTCATGACAGTTAAGGCAAGAGGGAGGTAGAGTACAAGAAGAACTGGCATGGTCGTCAGCACCACAGACTGGGCATTCGGCCATGGACCTGCAATATTTTGCTGGATGACCAAAACGCCAGCAGTTTCTACACTGCTGCGGTGTAGGGGTCACCTTTTGAACTTGTAAACGTTGACCTGCAATGTAGACCGAAGGTGGCAGTTCTCGGCAGTCAAACGTTAAACGAGCTATATTGCAAGGATAACGTCTTCGCTTATTGGCTGGGAGGACAAAAGTGTCAACTTTAAGGATAGGGAGTTCTTGGAGCTCAAGCTGCTCGAAAATGTCATCACCACATGTCTGGAAATTCCGTTGGACAATGGTGTGGGGCAAAATGACAGAACCACAACAAGAATTAAGGGAATGGTGCTTGTCAATAGTAACAGGTGTATTGTCAATGGTCGTAAGAAGAGAAAGATCGCGAGCTTGGCCAGCATTCTGGACCGTGATGATGCGAGTGCCGCTCTTGAGAGCGTGAAATGAGATGTTTTGACCAACATGGCGTAGCAGAGCCTTACCAATACTATGGTCTGAAAGATAGGTATTAGGAGAAGTTGGACGAAGAGTAAAAACTTTGTCCATTGAGTAGTTTGAAACAGAGAGTTTAAGGGAGTGCGCGACGAGCTTGTCGTTTTGAGAGGAACGAGAAGAAAGTGTCGAATCGTCATGTGTGGGTCTTGGTCGTTTGGGTGTTGGACCAGGGGTGGTCCGATGTGAGACGGGCGAGCGATTCGAAAATTGCCGCACCGTCGAGGAGAAGCCGGAATCAAGGTCAGAGAAGAGCGTAGGTCAGATGTATCTAAAGGGCCAGTCAGGTCCTGGGACCTGAAGCAGGTGACGAACTGGCACCTGCTTCAGGTACAGGGGTATTAGGGTTGTCCGAAGAGTTATCCATTAACAAGGTAGGGTCAGAACTAGGTGCGGTATCAAGGGGCCCGGGGGTAGAGTCACGGATTAGGGCATCCATGGTTAGGTTACTTTTTCTTTTGTTTTTAAGAAAAAAAGAAAGAAGAAAAGAAAATAAAAATAAAAAAAGAATAAAAAAGGGGGAACGTGGAGGAATAGCTCCTAGGAGGAATGAAAGGGCGTAAATCCCTCCGCGCCCAAGAGGACCTCAACACCGCAAGTAGTGCAGATGCTGCATGGAACCCGTGCATACCCTACCCTTCATGCCAGTAAACCAGCAATCCGGGATAGCAACCTCACATCCACCGAGCCACCTCGGCGGACAAAGAGAGGGCGGCCGGATATCCGCCACAAAGCATACCGCCTTCGGCCACCACCCCCGGAATCCGAAAGGTGGCCTCCAGAGATACACCCGTCGCCCGAAAGATACCCAAGGCCACCCCCGGGAGACCGGAGAGGATCGGGACATCCCCAGGCGATCCAGATTCCACGGCAAACTACACCACCGCCAAGAACCTCAACGGAATGGGAATGGACCACGGTACCCTTCCCCTACCTAGGAACTAGAAAGCCTGTGGAGAGAAGCTCCCAGGGTAAAAATGGGAAGGAAATAAGGGAGGGATGAGGAGGAGGAGGAGGAAAGGGAAAAGGGAGGATGGGGAATATGGGAAAGGGAGGGGGATTGGGGGTATTAGGTTCGGTCTGAGGAAGAAGACCAAAAGGTCCAATTCCTCAGACCGATAGCCTCTTTACCTCGTCAAGGAGCCCCCTTAAAGAGGGGA
>WNWK01040062.1:0-17152 GCA_009830355.1 Cherax destructor | reverse complement strand
AGTTGTGTTAGTATAAGCGACGATATGATCCCCCTCCACCCCGGGGGGCGGGGCTACTGTACAGTGACCAATAGGGCAAACCACGCGGGCCTGTCACCCAATAAGGTAGCAGGTGGTGGTCTGTAGGACAGGGGGTTTTTACTCTGATTAGTATAATGTACTACACATATACATATTTCTTTCTCATTATAATATATCTTAGGAATGTACGATTTAAAACCCAAAATTTTCCCAATGTTTATTTTTAAAAAAATTAGTCTAAGCTAAATATACTAAGTTAATGAGGTCTCGTGGCCTGGAGTAAAGCTCGCTTCACACGGAAAGTATTGGGTTCGATTCCCATCCAGGTAAAACATTGCGTGTTTCTTTACACTTTGTCTATGTTCATCCACAGTGAAATGGGTACCTGGTGTTAGTGGACTGGTGTGGTCGCATCCTGGGACTGAATAATTTGCGGAAATGCTCAGCATAACAAAGCCGACTTTCTATATGACTCAGAAATCGTAATGACACGATTGAAACAAACATACCACGGGGGGGTTCCGAACCCGCGGTCAGAGAGTGGCCAGTGGCTAACGCGACGTCTGGAGTTTTGAGACTCTGATCGGGTTCTAACCCCACCCGTGGTATGGTTCGGCTTTCTATATAGTAGTACGTGTACATGTACTTAGTAAATAAAGATATTATTATTATTAATAGTCAGCGAGTCGCTTTCCTCCTTACAAACTATGGTCTTAATTGTAAATGATTTATTCTATCCTGAACTAGAATGTTCCATGAATAAATAGACATAAGTTTGTACACATTTACACCTTTCAGTCTAAGGAGAACCTCTGACAGAAATATATAAAATATTCAGCTGTTCCTATCTCCAGTTATATTTTATGTATAACCATTTCCCTGGAAGGAATGACATAATCATTGTCCCTGGAAGGAATGACAATCATTTTTCCCTGGAAGGAAAAAAAGGGAACAATTTCATTGTTCCGGAAGGAATGAAAAAGGGAAAATAAAATTTTCCCTTGCTCCCGGAAAGGGAAATGACAAAAACATTTTTCCCCTGGAAGGAATGACATAATCATTGTCCCAAAGGAATGCCCTTTTTTAAAACTATTGCCCTTGGAAGGAATGGCCAAGGAAAAAAACGTTCCGGGAAGGGAAAAATTTTGGGAAAACATAATCATTGTTCCTGGAAGGAAATTTTTTAAAATCATTTTCCCCCCTGGAAGAATTTTGGGAAACATAATCATTGTCCCGGGAAAGGGGGAAATTTTGGGAACCATAATCATTCCCCCCAAGGAATGACATAATCATTGTTCCTGGAAGGAATGACATAATCATTCCCCCGGGAAGGGAAGGACATAATCATTGTCCCTGGAAGGAATGACATAATCTTTTCCCCGGGAAAGGGAAGACAATCATTGCCCCGGGAAGGAATGACATAATCTTTTGTTCCAAGGAAACATAATATTCCCCCTGGAAGGAATGACATAATCATTGCCCCTGGAAGGAAGGGACATAATTTGCCCCTGGAAGGAATGACATAATCATTGTCCCTGGAAGGAATGACATAATCATTGTCCCTGGAAGGAGACGTAATCATTGCCCCTGGAAGGAATGACATAATCATTGTCCCGGAAAAAAAATTTTAAATAATCATTGTCCCTGGAAGGTAGAGACAGTATACTAACATAAAAAACAATGTCAAAGCTCAGCTTCCCCCAGGCCTTTTTAAAGGGTAAGTAAGTTTTTTTGGGAAAACTAAGTTTTTACTTATGATTTGGTCACCTGTACCTAAAAATGCATTTTAGATCGACACAACATTATGTCTCAATGTAAGGCGCCAAAATTTTTTTTTTTTTTTTTTAAATATGAAATATGAAAACCCCGTAAAGTTTTGTAAGGTCAAATGTACATTATCTCTCATTCTCTCTCTCTCTACACTTATTCCCTCTCCCTCCCCATTCTCTCTGCGCCCTCCCCATTTTCTTCCCCACTCTTTTTCTCTCTCCCCCCCCCTCTCATTCTTTTCCCCCCACTCTCTCATTCTCTTCCCCACTTTCTCATTTTTCCCCCCTTCCCCATTTTTCCCCCCATTTCCTTTCCCCACTCTTTTTATTTTCCCCCCCCCATTCTCCCTCTCCCTGGTTTTTGACGGGACTTCTAGTAGAAAATAATTTTATTTTACTTTTTTTTTTAATCTGTTTTCCTTCATTTTTTGGGGGCCCTTGAAAATTCCCTTTTAAACCTTCTTGGTTTTGTTGTTGGGGTTTTATAGTCCCACAATTTTCTTTGTTGTTGGGGATTATAGTGGCAAAAATTTTCTTGGTGTTCTCTCTGTCTGATAACTCAGACTTTCATTGTTTTGTGTGGGGGGGCTGGGGGCGTCTCACTGCCCAGTGGACTTTTAAGGGACGGTTTTTTGCATCTAGTACATAACTTATCATATCATCCGTAAAATACGCTGTCTTGTGGATCGTCGCAGGAAGTGACTATATCATTCTCGAATTCATTTAACATTTCTTTGACCAGTTTGATTCCCTTTTTTATCGGGGAAATACTTCATCCTGATGAAAAACCCAAAGGGGCCGGGGTCCTCTGAGTCCGTGACCCCGGAGCTGACCACTATATCCATAAAGGGAAAGGTATGGTACGTGCAGGTGCCGCTGCCCTGACACAGGAACCTATAGGAAGTATTTGAAGATGGGTTCTTCATGTAGTACTTATTTATCAGTTCGCGGGCGGACTTAAAACCCGCCACCGTCATAGTAGAGTAAGGTCCCATCCAAGCAGAAGTAGAACGACACGATGTTGATATCTATCAGAAGAAAGGGGCCAAATTTTTTGGGGTAAAAGGGTCCCCATTGGGAGTTGGTCGCTGGTCACTATTTTACATCTTTTACCGAATGCCCGAGGCGTCTTCTTGAATGAGGGCGATATCAGGGTCTAACAGTGGTTTAGTGGCCCCTGGAGAGGGATAGAAACCCAAGGTTCTTCGATGTCCATTATCGTCGACTCACTAACCAAGGAAAAAGGGCGGGACAAACCCCAAAAAACTTCAAAACTAAGGAAAAGGCGGGGGCTCAAAATCAAAACCTTTGGAGTTATAAATCTCCAGAGGGAGTGCTAACCACTAGGCCAGGGGGGGTAAAACCAAAGTAAGTCCTAAGTCTTTTATACACCATAGAAATGTATGTATAGTCCCCCATATAGTGAGTGATAGCATAGTGTATTATATAGTGATGGGTGTAATGTTTGTATAGGCACCATATAGTGATTTGATATTTTAAAGTTTTAATTTAAAAATTAAAGTGATAGTTTTAATGTTTGTTTTTAGGCACCCATATGGGTGAGTGATACCGTAGTTTTTTTAATTTTAAAAAATATGGGTAAATTTAGTGAAATTTTTGTTTTTTTTATAGGAAACCCAAATATAGTAAAGTGTTTTTTACCCGTAGTGAAAATTTTTTAAAAAAAAAGTGAAAAAAAAATTTTTTGTAATGTTTTTGTATAGGCACCATATAGTGAGTGATCCCGTAGTGTATTATATAGTGATAGTGTAATGTTTGTATAGGAAAACCATATAGTGAGTGATACCTAGTGTATTATATAGTGATAGTGTAATGTTTTTTGGAAAAAGGAGTTATTTTAAAATTTTTATTTTGTGTTTTTTATACCCCTAGTGAAAAGGAATTTAATTTTTTCAAAAGGGTCCCGGAGGTAATAATGGGTTTTTTTCCAAAAAGGGGAACCTGGAAAAAAGTTTTTTGATACCCCTTGGGGGCCAAAAGTTAAAGGTTTTTAATTGAAATTTTTTAACAAAGGGGCTACAAAGGGGAAAAAGGGTGGGAATTTTTTCACAAGTTAAAAAAAGGTAATGAACTAACAATTTACAAAGGAAATGAACCCACAAGTTAAAAAGGTAATGAACTCACAAGTTAAAAAGGTAATGAACTCACAAGTTACAAAGGTAATGAACTCACAAGTTAAAAAGGTAATGAACTCACAAGTTACAAAGGTAATGAACTCACAAGTTAAAAAGGTAATGAACTCACAAGTTACAAAGGTAATGAACCCCACAAGTTAAAAAGGAATAAACCCTCACAAGTTCAAAGGTAATGAACCCCAAAGTTACAAAGGTAATGAACTCACAAGTTAAAAAGGTAATGAACTCCAAGTTAAAAAGGTAATGAACTCACAAGTTACAAAGGTAATGAACTCACAAGTTACAAAGGTAATGAACTCACAAGTTACAAAGGTAATGAACTCACAAGTTAAAAATTAATGAACTCAAAGTTACAAAGGTAATGAACTCACAAGTTACAAAAAAATTGAACTCACAAGTTACAAAGGTAATGAACTCAAAAGTTAAAAAAGGTAATGAACTCAAAAGGGTTTAAAAAGGTAATAAACTCACAAGTTACAAAGGTAATAAACTCACAAGTTACAAAGGAAAATGAATCATGTAAGTAAATTTACTTACTTACATTTATACTTTGGTTACAATCATGAACAAATTATAAAGAATGGGGAAAATGCACTAATCTACAACCGGTCACAACTGTAATGAGTTATTGGTGAAAATATTAATTGTTGGGTCACACACACACAGTAAGGGGCGGGGCCGGGAGCTGAGTCTGGGGCCCCCGGGAAAACCACAATTAGGTGAGTACACCCCTGGGGGGAAACCAGCAACAAGGGGTCACAGTTGGAAGTTGATGAATCACGGGGATGTTAGGAAGTATTTCTTCAGTCACAGAGTTGTCAGGAAGTAATAGTCGGGGGAAGTGATGTAGTGGGGCAGGTTCCATACATAGCTTTAAGAAGAGGTATAATATAATAATAATATAATAATAATAATAATTTTTATTTCATTGCATGTTAAAGGGGCAATGTTATTGGTAGTTACAATTATAAAACAATTATAAAACTTAAATCAAGGAGACCCCACTGGCATGCCGGCATTGGGGGCATGTTTTTTAGAGACTTATTCACTAAGTACTTAAATGCAAATAAATTGATTGAGTTTATTCTAGTTCTGTATTATTTAAATTATTAAATGGTTAAAATACTATTAAAAGACAATACAAGAGAAATTGGTTGAGTTTAATCTAGTTGTAGAATTTATTTCAAATTACAGTATGTTGATGCTAAACTAGTATAATAACAATACTAGAAATAGTTTTTTGAGTTTCATCTAGATATATATTTTATTTAAATTAAGAAAATGATACTATAAGATTTTAAATGACAATATGATGATATGGGAAAATTTCAACAAGTGTTTAAGGGGGATGAACATATCAAATTGAGATCTTTTAATAAATAAAATTGGGTTTGGAAGTTTTTTACAGTATGAGTATTTAGTATAGGGGGGAGTAGGGGGATTTTGGGGAAAAGTCTTGAATTGATTTTCGGACAAGGTTAACTTGATATTTACTGGTAATGAATTCCAGATTTTTCCCCTTTTTGTGCATAGAATTTTTTTCATTGGTTAGGATGGACCGGGGTATGTCAAATAGTGATCTGTGTCTTGTGTCATGTTTTGTGGGACCTATTAAAGTTGTTGAGGAGAATTCTGAGCGCAGGGTTGATATTTGGGTAAAGCTCATGGTGCGGAGAGTGACCCAGTAAACGACCAAGGGAAAAGGGGGGGCCAGGAGCTATGTTCGACCCCCGCAACCACAACTAGGTGAGTACACAGACTGAATATCTCCAGAAAACTTTTTTATGAAGGGGGAAACATTTTGCTTGTTTCATACAAAGCTACAACAAGTGAGTGTCATAAGTATCATAGGTGGCCCCGGGGGTCTGGTGGCTTGAGCTCTGCTTCACACACGGAGGTCCCCGGGTTGATTCCCCGGGGGAAACATTTCGACGTGTTTCCTTAAACCCGTTGTCATGTTCACCTAGCAGCAAAAAAGGAAACCCGGGTTGTTAGTCGACTGGTGTGGGGGCGCATCCTGGGGGACAAAAATTAAGGGGCCCCAATGGAAATAAGACAGACAGTCCCCGATGACGTATTGACTTTCTTGGGTTATCCTGGGGGGCCAACCCCCCGGGGAAAAAAACCGAAATCTTTATCTTTTTTCTTATCTTAACAAATGGGAAAAGAAAAAAATGAACCCCAAAGAGTTATTTTTGGAAAAAAACAAGGCTGTTTTTTTAGGGAAAACAAGGTTGTCCAGGAAGAAAAAAAATGATTGTCCATGAGAGAGCATTATATTTATGCCTACCCGAATACCCCGAATATGCATAAAAATCTGCATTTTTAAGCACAGTTCTAAAGTTTAAAAAAGATGAAATTAAGGGTAACAATATTCAAGGTCACATTCTTGGGTTTAAAATTAATGGATTTAAGGGAAAGGGCACTGGTACTATCACATATAAAACTAAGTTTGAGGACAGTATGACCAAAAAACAATCATACTTTTGGCATAAATTAACCCAAAAAATTCTTTGAGTGTTGTCTCTTTCACCCCCCCAAATTTCAATACTCTTATGTTTTTTTCCTGATTTAACACTAAAAAAAAATGGTTTTTATTCATTAATGTACAGTTTAATTTGGGAAAGGAGTATTTTTTTTAAATAATATATTGTTTTTTTTATTAATCTTTACATTTTTTTTTTAAATTAATGTTTATATAGTTATTTCCCTTATTAGGGAAGCAAAGATATGTGAGTATTTTTAAATTGTACAATAATTTTTATCTTACGAAATCGAGTATTGTTTGCATCAATGTTAAATACTGTATATACAGTACCATATACAGTGGACCCCTGGATTACGTCATTATTTTGTTCCAGAATGCTGTTCAAGTGCTGTTACCGAATTAATGTGTTCCCATAAAGAATAATGCAAATTAGATTAGTCCTTTTAAACCCCCAAAAATACACTTACAAAAGCACTTACAAAAATACACTTACATAATTGTTCGAGTTTGGAGCAGCACGTAATCCGGGGGTCCACTGTATACTGTACTTGTAAATCGAGTAAAACACTGTCGTGAACACAAACATTCCATCTTTCATATTACTTTATGAAAGAGTTGATGTTATACAAGTTCTGAAAGTGTTATTTTAGATTTTAAATATTCATTCTAAACCATAAAAAAAATCTAAACGCAGCAGGTACACAATGACCGCTTCATTCTGAAGAAAAAATTTCAAGCTTCCTCTAAAGTAACTAAAATGCACTGCAAATCAGCTTTGCCATGTACAGTGGTCCCTGGGTTTTCGGTCATCTCCAAACTCGAACATTTATGTAAGTGTATTTTCGTAAGTGGTTTTGCAAGTGTATTTTTGGGGGTCTGAAATAGATTAACCTACGTGACATTATTTCTTAAGGAAGTAAATTCGTTCGGTAATGGCACTTGAGCAGCATTCTGGAAAGAATTTTCGGAGAAAACCGAGGGTCCACTGTATTTTAACAGACTGAACATGGCGATAACATACCAGCATTAACATAGTTATACAGAGCAGATCTGCTGTGGGTTTTAGGCAGGATGGTAGTCCATTAATATTTGTTTGGACTATAATTCAGAGGGAGACCCAGAATTCAATGCTTGTAGTCATTCTCTGGCTACATGGCAGATTCTGAGATTACTTCATTACTTTATGGGCCAGTAATGGATTTGCAAAGGCCTCTTGTCATGATGGCAACTTATTTAGAAATACGTAATTTATGCCCCACAGCTACAACAATATGACTCAATTAAGTGTTCACAAAAATCTATATTGGTGCAGTCCTGGCTATGATGGTAGTGATGGAGCCATCTGGTAGACACTGCCAGTTAAATAAATAATTTTAGGGTTCACAGCAATAAGTCCCTTAGGTTGTTGAAAGACTTCTAGTAATTGTAAGGGCCATACTAGGATCCATAATGGTAAGGTCCTGGGTAGCTATAGCCATAAGAAGGGTACTGGGGCTTCTGTGAATAAACTGGAAGAAAAGAATTTTGTTAAATACACGAATACATCTTGCCCTATACATCGTGTATAGGGCAAGGAGGAATAACATCTTATAGGAGTGAGGAAGAACCAGTTGTGAGTGTGGGGGAAGTTCGTGAGGCAGTGAGTAGAATGAAAGGGGGTAAAGCAGCTGGGATTGATGGGATAAAGATAGAAATGTTAAAGGCAGGTGGGGATATAGTTTTAGAGTGGTTAGTGTTTTTATTTAATAAATGCAGGGTAAGGTACCTAGGGATTGGCAGAGAGCATGCATAATTCCTTTGTATAAAGGCAAAGGGGACAAAAGAGAGTGTAAAAATTATAGGGGAATAAGTCTGTTGAGTATAGCTGGTAAAGTGTATGGTAGAGTTATTATTGAAAGAATTAGGAGTAAGACGGAGAGCAGGATAGCGGATGAACAAGGAAGCTTTAGGAAGGGTAGGGGGTGTGTAGACCAAGTGTTTGCAGTGAAACATATAGGTGAACAATATTTAAATAAGGGTAAAGAGGTGTTTGTGGCATTTATGGATTTGGAAAAGGCATATGATAGGGTGGATAGAGGGGCAATGTGGCAGATGTTGCAAATGTATGGAATAGGAGGTAGGTTATTGAAAACGGTGAAAAGTTTTTACAAGGATAGTGAGGCACAGGTTAGAGTATGTAGGCGAGAGGGAGATTATTTCCCAGTAAAAGTAGGCCTTAGACAGGGATGTGTGATGTCACCGTGATTGTTTAATACAGTGGACCCCCGGATTACGTCATTATTTCGTTTCAGAATGCTGTTCAAGTGCCGTTACTGAACGAATTTGTTCCCATAAGGAATAATGTAAATTAGATTAGTCCTTTTCGACCCCCAAAGATACACTTACAAAACCACTTACAAAAATACACTTACATAATTGTTCGAGTTTGGAGCATAACGTAAACCGGGGGTCCACTGTATATTTATAAATAAAGTTGTAAGAGAAGTGAATGCTCGGGTGTTGGCAAGAGGTGTGGGGTTAAAAGATAAAGAATCTAACACAAAGTGGGAGTTGTCACAGTTGCTCTTTGCTGATTACACTGTGCTTTTGGGGGATTCTGAAGAGAAGTTGCAGAGGTTGGTGAATGAGTTTGGTAGGGTATGTAAAAGAAGGAAATTAAAAGTGAATATAGGAAAGAGTAAGGTGATGAGGATAACAAAAAAATTAGATAATGGAAGATTGGATATCAGATTGGAGGGAGAGAGTATGGAGGAGGTGAATGTGTTCAGATATTTGAGAGTGGATGTGTCAGCAGATGGGTATATGAAGGATGAGGTGAATCATAGAATTAACGAGGGGAAAAAGGTGAGTGGTGCACTGAGGAGCTTGTGGAGACAGAGAACTTTATCCATAATATCTTTATTTACTACAAGTACATGTACAAGGTATACAGGCCTAGCTGACATCAATGACATACTACTATATAGAAAGTCCCTTGTTATGCAGAGCATTTCGGGCATATTAGGTCCTTGTCCCAGGATGCGACCCACACCAGTCGACTAACTTCCAGGTACCCATTTTACTGATGGGTGAACATAGACAACCGGTGTAAAGAAACATGCCCAATGTTTCTACCCGAGCTGGGAATCGAACGCAGACCCTCGCCGTGTGAAGCGAGAGCTTTAGCGATCAGGCCACGGGGCACCGGGGCACGGGCCATGGGGAATGTATGAGAGTATAGTTATACCAACACTCTTGTATGGGTGTGAGACATGGGTTGTGAATGTTGCAACAAGGAGAAGGCTGGAGGCAGTGGAGATGTCGTGTCTGAGGGCAATGTGTGGTGTGAATATAATGCAGAGAATCCGTAGTTTGGAGATATGGTTTGGACATATAGGAAGGATGGAGCAAAATAGAATGACTTCGAGAGTGTATAAGTCTGTAGTGGAGGGAAGGCGGGGTAGGGCTCGGCCTAGAAAAGGTTGGAGGGAGGGGGTTAAGGAGGTTTTGTGTGCGAGAGGCTTGGACTTCCAGCAAGAGTGCGTGAGCGTGTTAGATAGGAGCGAATGGAGACAAGTTGTTTTTAGGACTTGACGTGCTGTTGGAGTGTAGGCAAGGTAACATTTATGAAGGGTTTCAGGGAAACTGGCAGGCTGGACTTGATTCCTGGAGATGGGAAGTACAGTGCCGGCACTCTGAAGGAGGGGTGTTAATGTTGCAGTTTTGTAGCTGTAGTGTAAGCACGCCTCTGGCAAGACAGTGATGGAGTGAATGATGATGAAAGTTTTTCTTTGTTGGGTCACCCTGCCTTGGTGGGAAACGGCCTATATGTTAATAAATAAAAAATAATTCTCCATCCTAAGAGTGAGTTTCATATCAGGGGGTTCCAACCCTCAAAGGGTTAAATATGCTAAGAATAACCTTAAGCGGGTTAAGAATAACTTAAGTGTGCTAAGAATAGTCTTAAATGTTCTAAGAATACAAGTAGTTCATGAATGCTACTGTTCACTGTACATCTTCAGGACTATAAACCATAATACATTACCAGTACGTATTTAATTAAGATTCTTCTTATTACCTGTTGTATACCAGTTATAGATTCTGGGGTCATTGCTCCTGCTGCCCAGTTCTAGACCAGATCTGGTTGATAGCTTGTTCAGTCAGGCTGTTGGTACTAACAGCATTCATTTAAACATAAGAACCACAGCCTGGCTGATCATTAACTGACTCAAGGAACTTATCATTTCCCAATATTGCTAAAAAGAAAAATCTAGTTAGTATATTTATATCTAATTTTGTTTTGTATTTTTTATGTTTTATTTACTGTATGTGCAATATATTTTTGTTCTGGTAGATTACCCTCAGTTTCAGGTTATCAAAAATGCTTTGTATAGAGGAGGGCCCCTCTCATACAGCAGGTTAGGTTCCAGGCTACTGTTGTAAAGCAGAAATCACTGTAAAGTGAAATACAGCTTTTTTTTCACTTTCAAATGCATATAAAAGCCTGATAACATATTTACACTATCATATATTAAGTGAGCAGTAGAGCTAGGCTTAACCCTTAAACAGTCCAAACGTATATATACGTTAGTACTGCTACTGCCCAAACGTATATTTACGTTTTATTTTTCCTGCCTCCAAATTTAGCACAATTGGCCTGAGATGCCTGGTCAGCATAGAATGGGTCTTAACACTCGGTGTGCACTGTGTTAAAAAAATCTGGGACCACTTAGTACTTTGTGGGAGCACCAGTTAAATTGAGCGCCAGCTAGAGCAAACAATGCGGCAAACACCAAGGATTCACTGATGTCATGTCATATTAACACTCCCCTTTTAAGTGGAAAGTGATGTCGGCAGGCTGGCCAGCCAGCTGGCTGGCTGGCTGGCCAGCTGGGTACCTGATTGCCTGTCTCTATCTCCGTCTGTCTGTCTGTATCTATTTGTCTCTATCTGTCTCTATCTCACAGGAACACATACGTAAATACAATTATACCTAGTGTAAATTACCTAGGATAACTAAAAAAATCCAGACAAAGTGCTATACTGTGCTTGTGATCTGTGTAATACCAGTTGGTTCATGAGCTACTCTCTGAGACAAGCAGACAGAAAGAAGGAGACACACAGGTAGACAGATACAGACAGACAGGTTTGAAGCAAAGCAGTGTAAGCTCATCAAATGTCACCACTGTCATTACTGGACTGATAAGAAAAGATAAGGCAGTGACACACATTTTACATAATGCTTCAAGGGAAATTATTATTATTATTATTATTATTATTATTATTATTATTATGCACTACCATTATTATTATTATTATTATTATTATTATTATGCACTATCTCACGCAAGAGGGTCACCAGATAGAGCGAAAGGAACACGTAAAGGACTTGGGAATAATTATGTCTGCTGATCTATCTTTTAAAGACCATAACAAGACAAAGATCACAACAGCCAGGAAGATGACGGGGTGGGTATTGAGAACTTTCAAAACAAGGGAAATAATGCCGATGGTGACACTCTTCAAATCGCTAGTGCTCCCTCACTTAGAATACTGCTCTGTGCTGACGGCCCCGATCAGGGCAGGAGAAATATCAGAGCTGGAACAAATTCAGAGATCGTTTACGGCTCACATTGAGCCATTGAAACATCTAAATTATTGGAAACGCCTTCAAGTCTTGAACATGTACTCATTGGAGCGGAGGAGAGAGAGATAATATATAGTAGTACTTGGAAAGTACAGTGGTACCTCGAGTTACGATATTTTTTCGTTCGAGAATGCTGTTCAAGTGCCATTACCAAACGAATTTATCCCCATAAGGAATAATGTAAAATAAACTAGTCCTTTTACACCCCCAAAAATATACAGTGGTACCCCGACTTACGATGGTCCCCAAACTCACCCTTTTATGTAAGTTTATTTTTTTAAATGCTTTTGTAAGTGTAATTTTGGGGGTCTAAAAGGACTAGTCTATTTTACATCATTTCTTATGGAGATAAATTCGTTTGGTAATGGCACTTGAACAGCATTCTGGAATGAAAAAATATCGTAAGTCGGGGTACCACTGTACTTACAAAAGCATTTAAAAAAATAAACCTACATAAAAGGGCGATTTTGGGGACCATCGTAACTCGAGGTACCACTGTACTTGAAGGCCTGGTCCCATATATGCACACTGCCATAACAACATACTGGAGTGAGAGATATGGGAGAAAGTGCAAAATAAACCCAGTGAGGAGCAGGGGTGCGGTGGGGACAATACGGGAGCACTGTATTAACATCCGGGGTCCCAGACTATTCAACATCTTACCAGAAGATATCCGAAACACGGCTGGAACCAGTGTAGAAGCCTTCAAGAGGAAACTGGACAAGTATCTTTATCGGGTGCCAGATCAAGCAGGCTGTGATGGATACGTGGGGCAGCGGGCCTCCAGCAGCAACAGCCTGGTTGACCAGTCAAGCACCAGATGAGCCTGGCCCATGGCTGGGCTCAGAGAGTAGATAAACTCTCGAAACTCTTCAAAGGTATATCAAAGGTATATATCATTATTATTATTATTATTATGCACTATCATTATTATTATTATTTGAGTACAATTTCAGTACCTAATATTAGTGTCAGAACAAAGATTGGCTATGAAATCACAAGAACTACTATAAATTGTAATTATCAGAACATAAAAAATATTTTTTTTTTTTTTTAACAAGTCGGCCGTCTCCCACTGAGGCAGAGTGACCCAAAAAGAAAGAAAATCCCCAAAAAGAAAATACTTTCATCATCATTCAACACTTTCACCACACTCATACATAATCACTGTCTTTACAGAGGCACTCAGATACGACAGCTGAGAATAGTCCCTCCCAGCTGTCACTATCCTAGACCCCTCCTTTAAAGTGCAGGCATTGTACTTCCCATTTCCATGACCCAAGTCCAACTAAATCAATTAACTGGTTTCCCTGAATCCCTTCACAAAATGTTACCCTGCTCACACTCCAACAGCTCGTCAGGTCCCAAAAACCATTCGTCTCCATTCACTCCTATCTAACATGCTCACATATGCTTGCTGGAAGTCCAAGCCCCTCGCCCACAAAACCTCCTTTACCCCCTCCCTCCAACCTTTTCTAGGACGACCCCTACCCCGCCTTCGTTCCCCTACAGATTTATACGCTCTCCAAGTCATTCTACTTTGATCCATTCTCTCTAAATGACCAAACCACCTCAACAACCCCTCTTCAGCCCTCTGACAAATACTTTTAGTAACTCCACACCTTCTCCTAATTTCCACATTCTAAATTTTCTGCATAATATTTACAACACACATTGCTCTTAGACAGGACATCTCCACTGCCTCCAGCCTCCTCCTTGCTGCAGCATTTGCAACCCATGCTTCACACCCATATAAGAGTGTTGGTACCACTATACTTTCCTACATTCCCTTCTTTGCCTCCATGGATAACGTTGTTTGTCTCCACAGATACCTCAACGCACCACTCACCTTTTTTCCTTCATCAATTCTATGGTTAACCTCATCCTTCATAAACCCATCCGCTGACATGTCAACTCCCAAATATCTGAAAACATTTACTTCTTCCATAATCCCTCTCTCCAATGTGATATCCAGTTTTTCTTTATTTAAATTGTTTGATACCCTCATCACCTTACTCTTATCTATGTTCACTTTCAACTTTCTACCTTTACACACCCTCCCAAACTCGTCCACTAACCTTTGCAACTTTTCTTTAGAATCTCCCATAAGCACAGTATCATCAGCAAAAAGTAACTGTGCCAACTCCCATTTTGCATTTAATTCCCCCTAATTTAATCCCACCCCTCTCCCCAACACCCTAGCATTTACTTCTTTTACAACCCCATCTATAAATATATTAAACAACCATGGTGACATTACACATCCCTGTCTAAGACCTACTTTTACTGGGAAGTAATCTCCCTCTCTCCTACCCACCCTAACCTGAGCCTCACTATCCTCATAAAAACTCTTTACAGCCTTCAGTAACTTACTACCTATTCCATACACTTGCAACATTTGCCACATTGCTCCCCTATCCACTCTATCATATGCCTTTTCTAAATCCATAAATGCAATGAAAACTTCTCTACCTTTATCTAAATACTGTTCACATATATGCTTCACTGTAAACACTTTATATACACATCCCCTACCCACTCTAAAGCCTCCTTACTCATCTGCAATCCTACTCTCTGTCTTACCTCTAATTCTTTCAATAATAACCCTGCCATACACTTTACCTGGTATACTCAGTAAACTTATTCCCCTATAATTCTTACACTATATTTTATCCCCCTTCCCTTTATATAAAGGAACTATACATGCTCTCTGCCAATCCCTAGGTACCTTCCCCTCTTTCATACATTTATTAAACAAAAATACCAACCACTCCAGCACTATATCCCCCCCTGCTTTTAACATTTCTGTCATGATCCCATCAGTTCCAACTGCTTTACCCCCTTTCATTCTACGTAATGCCTCACGCACCTCCCCCCTGGCCAGTACATGAAATTATCGCCTCCCTTTTTTCATCGACATTTAAAAGTTCCTCAAAATATTCCCGCCATCTACCTAATACCTCCAGCTCCCCATCTACTAACTCCCCTACTCTGTTTTTAACTTACAAATCCATTCGTTCCCTAGGGTTTCTTACCTTGTTTATCTCACTCCAAAATTTTTTCTTGTTTTCTCCCATTCTTTCATCCGCTCTTCTTTTGCACTCTCTCACCAATCTCTTCACCTTTCTTTTACTCTCCATATACTCTGCTCTTCTATTAACACTTCTGTTTTGTAAAAACCTCTCATAAGCTACCTTTTTCTCTTTTATCACACTCTTTACTTCTTCATTCCACCACTCACTCCTCTTTCCTCCTGCACCCACCCTCCTATAGCCACAAACTTCTGCCCCACATTCTAATACTGCATTTTTAAAACTATCCCAACTATCTTCAACCCACGCACTACTCATACTTGCACTAGCCCACCTTTCTGCCAATAGTTACTTATATCTCACCCTAACTTCCTCCTCCCTTAGTTTATACACTTTTACCTCTCTCTTACTTGCTGTTGCCATTTTCTTTTTGTCCCATCTTCCTTTTACTCTAACTGTAGCTACAACTAAATAATGATCCGATATATTTTTCCCCTCTATAAACATGTACATCCTGAAGCCTATCCATCAACCTTATATCCACCAATACATAATCCAACAAACTACTTTCCTTACGTGCTATATCATACCTTGTATATTTATTTATCCTCTTTTTCATAAAATATGTATTACTTATTACCAAACCTCTTTCTACACATATCTTAATTAATGGTTCCTTCCCCATTTACATTTACCCCTGGCACCCCAAATTTACCTACTACTCCCTCCACAACATTTTTACCCACTTTAGCATTAAGATCCCCAACCACAATTACTCTCTCACTTGGTTCAAAACTCCCCACACACTCCCTCAACATTTCCCAAAATCTCTCTCTCCTCTACACTTCTCTCTTCTCCAGGTGCATAAACACTTACTATAACCCACTTTTCATATCCAACCTTTATTTTACTCCACATAATCCTTGAATTTATACATTTATATTCCCTCTTTACCTGCCATAACTGATTATTCAACATTATTGCCACTCCTTCTTTAGCTCTAACTCTATTTGAATCCCTGACCTAATCCCATTTATTTCTCCCTACTGAAACTCTCCTACCCCTTCAGCTCTGTCTCACTTAAAGCCAGGACATCCAGCTTCTTTTCATTCATAACATCTTCATTCATCTCTTTCTTATCATTCGTACAACATCCACGCACATTCAAATGTCCCACTTTGACGGTTTCTTCTTTTCCTTTTTAGTAAGCTATACAGGAAAAGAGGTTACTAGCCCATTGTTCCCGGCATTTTAGTTGACTTTTACAACACGCATAGCTTACGGAGGAAAGATTCTTATTCCACTTCCCCATTGATATGAAAGGAAAAGCAATAAGAACAAGAACTATTAAGATAAAATCAAAGAAAACTCAGATGAGTGTGTATACATAAACGTGTACATGTATGTGTAGCGTGACCTAAGTGTAAGTAGAAGTAGCAAGACGTACCTGAAATCTTGCATGTTTATGAGACCGAAAAAAGACACCAACAATCCTACCATCATGTAAAACAAATACAGGCTTTCGTTTTACACTCACTTGGCAGGACGGTAGTACCTCCCTGGGTGGTTGCTGACTACCAACCTACTACCTATACATACATAAAAAATATATAAAATAAAAATTAGAGAAAAAAAGGTATACATGTATAGGCAACAATTCTGCAAGCAGCAGGACTCCTGTTGCTGTCAGGTGAGCATCCAGTGCCAACTTCTCCGCCTTATATCTCGTTTAATTGTGATGAAACAGGCCTGTTTTGGAAGAAAATGCCCAACAGGACCTACATTACTCAGGAGGAAAAGGCACAGCCAGGACATAAGCCTATGAAAGACAGGCTAACTTTGATGCTTTGTGCCAATGCCAGTGGTGATTGCAAAGTGAAGCCTTTACTGGTGTATCTTTTTGAAAATCCCCGAGTGTTTGGCAGATGCGGTGTCAGCAAGTCTAACTTGTGTGTGATGTGGAGGTCTAACAAAAAGGCATGGGTCACAAAGGACATTTTCTTAGATTGGTTCAATGGCGTGTTTGGCCCCAGTGTGAAGAAATATCTATTGGACAATAA
>WNWK01040061.1:0-17152 GCA_009830355.1 Cherax destructor | reverse complement strand
AGTTCTGTGAGGTGGGTTATACATCCTGCAATGACTATCTTGTGCTCCCAGACTGGATGATACCTGCTATGGTCCTTTCTCTACACACCTCCATTCCTTCCCATTTCCTCGAATCTCCAATGGTTCTTTACTAGCAGTGGAGCCCCCTCTTTCCTGCTCCTTTATCTTTTCCTCAGGATCTGATATCCCTTTGGGAAGATTGCATCTGTTATTGTCTCATTTAGTTTAGTTTCTGTGACTGCTATGATGTCTGGGGACATTTCACCTATTCTTTCATTTCACTCTTCATACTTATTCGTGATTCTATCCGCATTTGTGTACCAAACCTTCAACCTCGTTTCCAATACTGTGGCCCGGGGGGGATCTTGGTGGGTTGGGGGTTGTGGGCAAGGTTCCCATAGGGGTTGTTGCATGGGTGGGGGGGGGAGGTTGTATGGTTGGAGTGTGGTCTGATGGGGTGGGGTTTGTGATGGGGTAGGGTAGTTGTGATGGTGGGTTTTGGGTTGCTTGGGTGGGGACAGGGGAAATGATGTGTGTGTGTGATGTTAAAATATATGGTTGCCGATGGGATGCTGTGATTTGAGGCCCTCCGTGAGTGCTTCCGGTGGGTGTGTTTGTCCTTCTACTTGGGCCTGGTGCCCTCTGTACCTCGCTGTCTCCTCCTCTCTCTCTTCTCTTCGCATTCTTATCCTCTCCTTTTGGTCCTCCCTTTCTTCCTGTGTTCTGTCCCGATCTAGGTATACATCGTGGTACTCCTGAGTCGCCCTCAGCCGTGCTTTCTCTTGCAGGATCATGGTATAGGCTGATTCTGCGTTGAAGATTACTTTGAGGGGCCGATTTCTTTCTTTTGTGTACCACCCGATTCTCCGAAAATTTGTCACCTGGGTCGTGTCTCCCCCTGTTGCTAGCATGATACCTTTAATCCTTTCTTTCTCCTCCTTTTTTCTTCTGTCATGGGTGACCCCTTGGACTTCCTTAAGGCCATAGATAAAGATCGACTTCTCCCTTTCCTCCTCCCACTGTGTCTCCCTTTGCATCGTCAGAGATGCCTTAGCATCTACTGGTTCTGCCATGGTTGTATCCCCTGTGTTCCTCTGTTTGTCCGGCGCACTCATTTGCCCCTGTCCACTGTTGTATATTGTTGGGGTCTCTGCGTTTAGTGTGTCTGCTGCTTTGTCTACACTCTCATGTGTTGTTTCTGTCCCCTCAATCGTTGCTTCTTTGGCGCCCTTCTTGTCCCTGGCTGCTTTTTCTATATCCCTCTCGTGCGGTGTTAGTATCCTACTCATCTTCCTTCGGGCACCACGTGTGTCTGACAGTGCCTGAGCATACAAGAGGGAGTAAAAGGAGGAGAAGAGGGTTAGAGAGAGATGAGGAGGTATGAGAGGAGAGAGAGGGAGGGAGGGAAGAACGGGAGAGGATAGGGAGGGTGGTAGGGAGGTACTCGTGGAAGGCGGGGGAGGGAGAAGCCTGGAGGAAGGTGTGGTAGGGAAGGAGGGGGGAGGAAGGGAGAGGGGAGAGAGAGTTAGGGAGGGGAGGGAGAGAGAGGAGAGAGGGGAGAGAGAGAGGGGAGAGGGAGGGAGAAGGGAGGGAGAGGAGAGAGAGAGGGGAGAGGGGAAGGAGGAGAGAGAGAGAGGGAGGGAGGGGGAGAGGGAGAAAGAGAGAGGGAGAGAGAGGGAAAGAGAGAGAGAGAGAGAGGGAGGGAGGGGGAGAGGGAGAGAGAGAGAGGGAGAGAGAGAGAGGGAGAGAGAGGAGAGAGAGAGAGAGAGAGAGAGAGAGAGAGAGAGAGAGAGAGAGAGAGAGGGTGTGTGTGTGTGTTTGTGTATTTACTCACCTATATGTGGTTACAGGAGTTGAATCTTAGCTCCTGGCCCCGTCTTTTAACTAGCTGCTACTGGGCTCCCACTCTTCTGGCTTCGAGAGCCTTATCGTACCTCTTTAATGCTACGTATGGACCCTGCCTCTTCCAATCAACTGTTCATGGTCTTTCTACTTCCTGACTACCCAAAGGCTAAAGAAATACTTCCCAACATATCTGTGAATCAACTATGTTTTTAACTTCCAGCAGTGCCCTCCTGTTCCTGTTACCCTTAGTATTTTGTACGACGTTATCATATCTCTCCTAGTCCTTTCCTCTTAATCTCTCCTCATAGCTCATACTCCTTAGCTCCGGGACTAGTCTCGTTGCAAACATCTATACTTTCACCAGTTTCTTGATATGCTTGATCAGGTGTGGGTTCCATACTGGTGTTGCAAACTCCATTTGGCCATATGCTGTTGGTTTCTGAACACTAATCTCAAGTTTGCCAGATTGTCGTTTTCTGTAACCACTCAGCTATATTCCATCAGCAGTCTTGTTTTGCCTGTCCCCAGTCTTCATAATTTGCATTTGGTGGGGTCAAATTTTACTAGCCACTTGTCAGACCAGACCTGCAGCCTGTCCAGGTTCATTTAGTGTTTCCGGGTTCTCATCTGTTTGCATTCTGCTTATTAGTTTCAGTAATACCTCTGACATTATCTCTTCCATCATCTTGAAATAGTGCTTCTTCTAGTACTGACTGATCCTTATGGAAGTGCTCCTCTTGGACAATCACTCGTTGTTTCCTTCTAGCTTTTGGCCAAACTCTTGTGCAAAAGCCTTCTTTGAGTCCAAAAATGTGCAATCCAAACATCCATCCCATATCTTACCTTGTAAAATTCGAGTTGATTTGTGATACAGGATTTACCATCTCTGAAGCTAAAAGTGATGACTTTATACAATGTTTTGACAGTCTATTAGTTTATATTACATATGTAGCTTGATTTAGATATTAGTTCAATAAATTTTCTAATTTTGATAATACTTCTGTATAACTGTCTCCTCTTTATTAACTACCTGGTTTGACATTTCCTTATATTAAATTAACTTTGAAATGTATCTGAATTTATCCTAGACATATTAATTTCCCTACACCAATCTTTGAATACTTTATTTTAGTTTGACGTTTGATGACGTTTTATTACAACTAACTCACAGCTGAAAGGAACTTCGTAGTCTGATCAAATTGACTATTAATACTCTACTCTGATAATAACATGGGAACTTATCTCTGATAGGACAATTTTTTAAACTTGGCCATGTAATAATTCTCTCTCTGTTGTTTCCTCTCCATTTCTGTCCTTTCTCTATCGAGGTACACACATTGATATCTTTCTGATTACTTTCACTTTGGTTTGCATTTCATAAACTTGTTTTGTTCCATTTTTGTTGTATGAAACATTTTGTCTGGATGAATTTTCAACCTTGACTACTTTCTGAGTTTCTGATTTTTTTTGGTCACCTGCTTCACCTTGGCCTCTCCACCTCTCGCTTCAATGATAGTTTGAATCTTTTTTTGCTTCACCACCAATATTTCTTCATTAGTCCTCCCTTCAGTCTCCTGAACACCATGGGTAATCATCAACCTCCCCCCCCCCCAATCTTCCTTCCACTACCTTTCCCTCCAGTTCCTTTGTTTCTCTCCATATCATCACTTGTTCCCCCTGGTACCTGACAGCATTTCTGTATAGGTCTTGCTTACCCTTCTTCCCTTCGTTTTGTCTTCTCACCTGCTGTTACTGTTCCTACCTTCACTCTTTTCTTCTTTCATCTTCTGTTTCCTTCAGATTTTGAGCCATTACTTCAGCAAATACAGCCCTTTTCTCAAATTCATGCTTTCTAAAGCTGCCTCCCATTTCTTTTTTTTCTTCATCTTTTTGCAAAAATTCCTAATTTTTTTCCCCATTCTTCTTCCATCTTGTATCTAAACCAAGCTAACAGAGAAGAAATGTCTTCTCATTTTTTCGCTCCTCATGTTTCATCTAGTCTGGTGCAATAACTTCCTCATGTTTCATCTAGTCTGGTGCAATAACTTCCTCATGTTTCATCTAGTCTGGTGCAATAACTTCCTCATATTTCATTTACTCTGGTGCAATAACTTCCTCATGTTTCATCTAGTCTGGTGCAATAACGTCCTCATGTTTCATCTAGTCTGGTGCAATAACTTCCTCATATTTCATTTACTCTGGTGCAATAACTTCCTCATGTTTCATCTAGTCTGGTGCAATAACGTCCTCATGTTTCATCTAGTCTGGTGCAATAACTTCCTCATGTTTCATTTAGTCTGGTGCAATAACGTCCTCATGTTTCATCTAGTCTGGTGCAATAACTTCCTCATGTTTCATTTAGTCTGGTGCAATAACGTCCTCATGTTTCATCTAGTCTGGTGCAATAACTTCCTCATGTTTCATTTAGTCTGGTGCAATAACTTCCTTATGTTTCATCTAGTCTGGTGCAATAACGTCCTCATGTTTCCTCTAGTCTGGTGCAATAACTTCTTCTGAAACTGTGTGTGTTGGTGAATGAACCAATACTTCCTGCTCTTGCCTGTGTTATGAACCAGTCACTTCCGTACACATCTGCTGAACAGTGTACTCGCCTAGTTGTGGTTGCAGGGGTCGAATCATAGCTCCTGGCCCTGTGTTTGTGTATGTGTGTGTGTGTGTGTGTGTGTTGTGTATGTGTTTGTGTTAGTTACCAGTTGCTAAAGGCACTTGGCCCTTTTATTGTGTACTCCCCTATTTGTGGTTGCAGGGGTCAATTCATAGCTCCTGGCCCTGTGTGTGTGTGTGTGTGTGTGTGCATCTTCCAACGTATCGACAGTTTCCATAAAGCGAAAGAATTTACGCAACATTTCCACATCACACATATTTCTTGTATCTTGTCTGTTCTCCTGTCTATCTGTCCTGTCTGTCTGCCTGTCTTCCAGTCTAGTTATTCAGGCGTTGCATTATACAAGTTACGGCATCTGGTATACAAGTTGCTGCTCTCCTGTATGACACAAGTCGCATATTTTGGTAACTTGGAATGAAGACTGGTGTGTATGTTATGGTAATTTTTGAATGTGTGTTAATATCTGAAAAAAAAAAAAACAGGTGTGTGGGTGTTGCTTCCAACTCTTTAAATTTCCCTGAAAAAAAAAATAGGTGTTTGGGCGTTGTTTGCGAAGGTTTATATTTTCATGGAAAACTTGTGTTTTTCTTCCTAAGATTTCATTCACTAAATAAAGAATGTAGTGGAATAACGAGGATAAAACCTGCTGATTACAACTAAGATCTGATATTAACACGATTTATAAATCAGAAGATGTGACACTGTAGACGAAACACATCTCTGGTGCAACACTGAAGGAAACACATCTCTGATGCAAAACACTGAAGGTAACACATCTCTGGTGCAACACTGAAGGAAACACATCTCTGATGCAAAACTCTGAAGGAAACACATCTCTGATGCAACACTGAAGGAAACACATCTCTGGTGCAACACTGAAGGTAACACATCTCTGGTGCAACACTGAAGGAAACACATCTCTGTTGCAACACTGAAGGTAGCACATCTCTGGTGCAACACTGAAGGTAACACATCTCTGGTGCAACACTGAAGGTAACACATATCTGGTGCAACTCTGAAGGAAACACATCTCTGGTGCAACACTGAAGGTAACACATCTCTGGTGCAACACTGAAGGAAACACATCTCTGGTGCAACACTGAAGGAAACACATCTCTGGTGCAACACTGAAGGAAACACATCTCTGTTGCAACACTGAAGGTAGCACATCTCTGGTGCAACACTGAAGGAAACACATCTCTGGTGCAAAACTGAAGGTAACACATCTCTGTTGCAACACTGTAGGTAGCACATCTCTGGTGCAACACTGAAGGTAACACATCTCTGGTGCAACACTGAAGGTAACACATCTCTGTGCAACATGAAGGAAACACATCTCTGGTGCAACACTGAAGGTAACACATCTCTGGTGAACACTGAAGGAAACACATCTCTGGTGCAACACTGAAGGTAACACATCTCTGTTCAACACTGAAGGAAACACATCTCTGTTGCAACACTGAAGGTAACACATCTCTGGTGCAACACTGAAGGAAACACATCTCTGGTGCAACACTGAAGGTAACACATCTCTGGTGCAACACTGAAGGAAACACATCTCTGGTGCAACTCTGAAGGAAACACATCTCTGGTGCAACACTGAAGGTAACACATCTCTGGTGCAACACTGAAGGAAACACATCTCTGGTGCAACACTGAAGGTAACACATCTCTGGTGCAACACTGAAGGAAACACATCTCTGTTGCAACACTGAAGGTACACATTCTGGTGCAACACTGAAGGAAACACATCTCTGTTGCAACACTGAAGGTAACACATCTCTGTGTGCAACACTGAAGGTAACACATCTCTGGTGCAACACTGAAGGTAACACATCTCTGGTGCAACACTGAAGGTAACACATCTCTGGTGCAACACTGAAGGAAACACATTTCTGGTGCAACACTGAAGGTAACACATCTCTGGTGCAACACTGAAGGTAACACATCTCTGGTGCAACACTGAAGGTAACACATATCTGGTGCAACACTGAAGGTAACACATCTCTGTTGCAACACTGAAGGTAACACATCGCTGTTGCAACACTGAAGGTAACACATCTCTGGTGCAACACTGAAGGTAACACATCTCTGGTGCAACACTGAAGGTAACACATCTCTAGTGCAACAATGAAGGTAACACATCTCTGGCGCAAAACTGAAGGTAACACATCTCTGGTGTAACACTGAAGGTAACACATCTCTGGTGCAACACTGAAGGTAAACACATCTCTGTTGCAACACTGAAGGTAACACATATATGTTGCAACACTGGAGGTAACACATCTCTGGTGCAACACTGAAGATAACACATATCTGGTGCAACACTGAAGGTAACACATCTCTGGTGCAACACTGAAGATAACACATCTCTGGTGCAACACTGAAGGTAACACATCTCTGGTGCAACACTGAAGGAAACACATCTCTGTTGCAACACTGAAGGTAACACATCTCTGGTGCAACACTGAAGGTAACACATCTCTGTTGCAACACTGAAGGTAACACATCTCTGTTGCAACACTGAAGGTAACACATCTCTGGTGCAACACTGAAGGAAGCACATCTCTGGTGCAACACTGAAGGTAACACAGCTCTGGTGCAACACTGAAGGTAACACATCTCTGGTGCAACACTGAAGGCAACACATCTCTATTGCAACACTGAAGGTAACACATCTCTGGTGCAACACTGAAGGAAATATCTCAGTGCTGCAACTCCTGTGCTGCAGTCTCCAATGCTGCAGAGCGTCACACATCACTGCAGTGACCAGTGCTGCAGAGCGTCACACATCACTGCAGTGACCAGTGCTGCAGGGCGTCACACATTACTGCAGTCACCAGTGCTGCAGAGCGTCACACATCACTGCAGTGACCAGTGCTGCAGAGCGTCACAAGTCACTGCAGTTACCGGTGCTGCAGAGCGTCACACGTCACTGCAGTCACCAGTGCTGCACAGCGTCACATATTACTGCAGTCACCAGTGCTGCAGAGCGTCACACATCACTGCAGTCACCAGTGCTGCAGAGTGTCACAAGTCACTGCAGTTACCGGTGCTGCAGAGCGTCACACGTCACTGCAGTCACCAGTGCTGCAGAACGTCACAAATCACTGCAGTTTTCAGTGCTGCAGAGCGTCACACATCACTGCAGTGACCAGTGCTGCAGAGCGTCACACATTACTGAAGTCACCAGTGCTGCAGAGCGTCACACATTACTGCAGTGACCAGTGCTGCACAGCGTCACACATTACTGCAGTGACCAGTGCTGCAGAGCGTCACACGTCACTGCAGTCATCAGTGCTGCACAGCGTCACACATTACTGCAGTCATCAGTGCTGCACAGCGTCACACATCACTGCAGTGACCAGTGCTGCAGAGCGTCACACATTACTGAAGTCACCAGGGCTGCAGAGCGTCACACATTACTGCAGTGACCAGTGCTGCACAGCGTCACACATTACTGCAGCCACCAGTGCTGTAGAGCGTCAAACATCACTGCAGTGACCAGTGCTGCAGAGCGTCACAAGTCACTGCAGTTACCAGTGCTGCAGAGCGTCACACGTCACTGCAGTCACCAGTGCTGCAGAGCGTCACAAATCACTGCAGTTATCAGTGCTGTAGGGCGTAACACGTCACTGCAGTTACCAGTGCTGCAGAGCGTCACAAATCACTGCAGTCACCAGTGCAACAGGGCGTCACAAGTCACTGCAGTCACCAGTGCTACTGAGCGTCACAAGTCACTGCAATCACCAGTGGTGCAGAGTGTCACACGTTACTGCAGGAAGCAGTACTTCAGAGAGTCGTACGTCACTGCAGGAAGCAGTACTTCAGACAGTCACACGTCACTGCAGGCAGCAGTGTTTCAGAGCGTCACATCACTGCTCTCAGCAGTGCTTCAGTACGTCACACGTCACTGTTGTCACCATATCACTTCTGCATGCAGCGATATGTGACGCTATGAAGCACTTCAGCCTGCAGTGGTGTGTGACGCTCTTAAACAGTCACATGTCACTGCAGGCAGCAGTGCTTCAGAACGCCACACGTCAAGGTAGGCAGCAGTGCTTCAGAGAGTCACACGTCACTGCAGGCAGCAGTGCTTCAGAACGCCACACGTCACTGCAGGCAGCAGTGCTTCAGAACGCTACACGTCACTGCAGGCAGCAGTGCTTTAGAAGGTCACACATCACTGCAGGCAGCAGAGCTTCAGAGCGTCACATGTCACTGCAGACAGCAGTGTTTCAGAGCGTCACACGTCACTGCAGGCAGCGGTGCTTCAGAGCGTCACATGTCACTGCAGACAGCAGTGCTTCAGAGCGTCACACGTCACTGCAGGCATCAGTGCTTCAGAGCGTCACACGTCACTGCAGGCAGCAGTGCTTCAGAGCGTCACACGTCACTGCAGGCAGCAGTGCTTCAGAGCGTCACACGTCACTGCAGGCAGCAGTGCTTCAGAGCGTCACACGTCACTGTAACAACAATAACACGCCTGAAAAACTACAAAACATTTCCAACTTTTCAAAAATGTATAAATAAATTAAAAGTCACTGCTTCTCCCATGTGTGTGTACTCACCTAGTTGTGGTTGCAGTGGTCGATTCATAGCTCCTGGCCTCGCCTCTTCACTGGTCGCTACCAAGTCACTCACTCCTTGCTCCGTGAGCTTTATCATACCTCTTCTTAAAGCTATGTATGGATCCTTCCTCCACCACCTCACTCTCCAGACTATTCCATTTCCTCACAACTCTGTGACTGAAGAAATACTTCCTAACATCCCTGTGACTCATCTGAGTCTTCAACTTCCAAATGTGACCTCTTGTCGCTGTGTCCCATCTCTGGAACATCCTGTCCCTGTCCAGCTTGTCGATTCCTCTCAGTATTTTATATGTCGTTATCATGTCCCCCCTGTCCCTCATGTCCTCCAGTGTCGTCAGGTAAATTTCCCTTTACCTCTTTTCGTAGGACAGGTGTGGGTTCCAAACTGGTGCTGCATACTCTAATAGAGGCCTGACGTACATGGTGTACAGTGTCCTGAACGACTCCATACCGATATGTCGGAAAGCTATTCTTTGGTTTGCTTGTCGCCCATATGCTGCTGCAGTTATTTGGTTGATGCGCGCATCAGGAGATATGTTCGGTATTATACTCACCCCAAGGTTTGTACTCTTTGGCCCCCTAGGCCAACAAATTCTAACCATACAATAGAACGAAAAAATAAGGTGAAGGACCTGGGAATGATAATGTCAGAGGATCTCGCCTTCAAAGACCACAACAATATATCTACCGCATCTGCCAGAAAAATGATAGGATGGATAATGAGAACCTTCAAAACTAGGGATGCCAAGCCAATGATGATTCTCTTCAAATCGCTTGTTCTCTCTAGACTGGAATACTGCTGTACAATAACTGCCCCCTTCGAGGCTGTCGACATTGCTGACCTGGAGAGTACAAAAAACTTTCATGGCACACATAAGTACGATAAGGCACCTAAATTACTGAGAACGTTAGAAGTCTCTTGATTTGTATTCCCTGGAACGCAGGCGAGAGAGATACATGAAAATATGCACTTGGAAAATACTAGAGGGATTAGTAGCAAACTTGCAGACAAAGATCACTCCCTATGGAAGCAAAAGAATCGGCAGGAGATGCAACATTTTCCCAATGAAAAGCAGGGGCGCCACGAGTACACTGGGAGACAACACAATAAGTGTCTAGGGCCCAAGACTGTTCAACTGCCTCCCAGCATACATAAGGGGGATTACCAATATGCCTCTGGCTGTCTTCAAGAAGGCACTGGAAAGGCACCTAAAGCCAGTACCTGACCAGCCGAGCTGTGGTTCGTACCTCAGTTTGCATGTGGCCAGGAGTAACGGCCTTGTTAATCAGACCCTGATCCACCACGAGGCCTGATCTCAGACCGAGCCGCGGGGGCATTGACTCCCAAAACCCTCTCCAGGTATAGGTATACTCCAGGTATAATCCAGGCTGTATTCTGTCTGCAGTCTTCTTTGCTCTTCCTCGATCTTCATGACTTCGCACTTGGCGGGGTCGAAATCCAGGCACCAGTTGCTAGACCAGGCTTGTAGCCTGTCCAGATCCCTTTGTAATCTGAATTCTTCTTATTAACTTCACATCGTCTGCAAACAGAGACACTTCTAAGTCTATTCCTTCCATCATGTTATTCACATATACCAGAAACAGCACCGGTCTTAGGACTGACGCCTGTGGAACCCCGCTCGTCACAGGCGCCCACTCTGACACCTTATCACGTACCATGACTCGCTGATGCCTTCCCATCAGGTATTTCTGATCCATTGCAGTGCCTTCCCAGTTGTACCTGCCTGGTCCTCCAGATTTTGCACTAATATCTTGTGTGGAACTGTATCAAAAGCCTTTTTACAGTCCAAGAAAACGCAATCTACCCCCCGCTCTCTCTCTCTCTCTTGTCTTACTGCTGTCACCTTGTCATAGAACTCCAGGAGGTTTGTGACACAGGATTTCCTGTCCCTGAATCCGTGCTGGTTGTCACAGACATGCTCATTCCTTTCTAGGTGCTCCACCACTCTTCTCCTGATAATCTTCTCCATGACTTTGCATACTATGCATGTCAGTGATACTGGTCTGTAATTTAATGCTTCATGTCTGTATATTTTTTTGAAAACTGAGACTACGTTTGGTGACTTCCATACCTCAGGTAGTCGCCCTGTTTCGATAGATGTGTTGAAGATTGTTGTTAGTGGTACATAGAGTGCCTCTGCTCCCTCTCTCAGGACCCACGGAGAGATGTTATCTGGCCTCATCGCCTTTGAGGTATCTAGCTTGCTCAGCAGCCTCTTTACCTCCTCCTCGGTTGTATGTATTGTGTGCAGCACTTGATGCCGTACCCCACCACTCCGTGTTTCTGGAGTCCTTTCAGTCTCCACTGTGAATATTTCTTTAAATCTCATGTTGAGCTCCACACATTCTTCTCGGTCATTTCTTGTGAGCTTCCCTCCTTCCTTCTTCAGCCTGATTACCTGGTTCTTTACTGTTGTTTTCCTCCTGATGTAGCTGTACAACAGCTTTGGGTCAGACTTGGCTTTCGCTGCTATGTCATTTTCGTATTGTCGCTGGGTCTCCCTCTTTACCTGTGCATATTCATTTCTGGCTCTTCGAATATTCTCCTTATTTTCCTGGGTCGTATGCCTACTATACTTCTTCGATTGATTCTCTATTGCATTTGGTTATGGCTTCTCTACACCTCTGGGTGAACCAAGAGCTCGTCCTGGCCTTCTCGTTATCTCTGTTGCCCTTGGGTACAAACCTCTCCTCTGCTGTCTTGCAAATTGTTGTCAGATATTCCATTATCCAGTTCTCTGTCCCATTGAACTTCACACAGAAAATTCTTCATGCCTGTGTAGTCCTTTCTCTTGTAGTTTGACTTCATTCGCCCTGCCCTTCCTGCTTCCCTCTCCACTTGTAACTCTACTATTTATTCAAACCTCATAACCAAGTGATCGCTAGCTCCGAGGGGCCTTTCGTATGTGATGTCCTTAATATCTGCACTGTTTAAGGTGAATATTAGGTCCAGTCTTGCTTGTTCGTCCTCTCCTCTCTCTCTGGTAGTCTCCCTAACGTGCTGAAGCATGAGGTTTTCCAGTACCACCTTCATCATTTTAGCCCTTCACGCTTCTGGGCCCCCATGTGGCTCCAGGTTTTCTCAGTCAATTTCTTTGTGTGTGACTGAAGTCACCTACAACCAGTAGCTTTGCCCTGCCTTAGTATATTCTAGTTTTGGCCTTCTGTGTGCCAGTGCTAACCTTTAAGCGGTCTCCTAATTGTATTTGCAGAGGTCGAGTCACAGCTCCTGGCTGTGCCTGGCCTTTGCCAAGTTCACTCTGTCTTGGATTAGACATCCAAAAGAGCATGTATGGATTTTGCCTTATACTTTGCTGTCTAGGTCGTTCCACTTCCTGACCACTCTAAGACTGAAGAAATATTTCCTAACATCCCTGTGATTGTATTAATGTTGGTAGAATTACCAACAATATGCCAGGTAAAAGGACACAAGTGCAACTAACACTGGTCAACAACCAAAATGCTTCCGAGACCAGAGTAGCAATTTCCACCTAATTTTAGTTCACTGATAATGAATATCATGGTTAAAATTATTTGTTGGCTCTACTTTTCAATATACACCTACGTGTCACAACAGGTTCCAACAGGCTTGCGGCAGTGTGTTTCAAGTTTATATTTTAAGGTGAAAGGTAGGTGATTTTTGTAGCCGAACACGTTTTAAACTTATAATAAATATTCACTGAGCAAGCTATAGATATGCATGTGAGGCATATTATATTAATTTTATTTTCCCACTGAATGATATAAATAATTCTGCTTAGCTGTTACTCTGTATTATAATGGTAAATTAATGAATAAATTTTATGTTTATCTTCTAATGGTTTGTTGTTTTCTTCTTTCAGATGTCTCGTACTTGTGTGAATATTGCAGACAACGTCTGCTACATTTGTGGTGAGGTGACCTTTGTAGCACAGAAGCGCCGTATAACTACTATGGTTAGAAAGGCATATCACCTATATTTTAGATGCATGATTGGTGACCAGGATAAGAACTGGGCTCCACACATATGCTGCAACACTTGTGCTACTAACCTTCGCCAATGGGTGAACAGGAAGAGGAAAGGAATGCCTTTTGCTGTGCCAATGACATGGCGGGAGCCAACAGACCATACCAACAATTGTTATTTCTGCATGGTACCTCCAGTATAAAAGGGCTTGTCAATGAAAAAAAAGGGGTCCATTAAATATCCAAACATTCCATCAGCTATTCGCCCAGTTCCACATGGAGAAGGTCTACCTGTTCCTGATGCACCAACTTGGGTGTCCTTCGAGTCAGATGAAGAAAGTGGTGAGGAGGAAGAAGAGAAGGATGACAGTGCTGGATTACACAGAGACCGAAACTTTGATGAAGCACACTCCTCTAGGACACATCTCATAACAAAAGGGGAACTCCATGACCTTGTCATGGATCTGCAACTACCCAAAATTAAGGCAGAGCTGCAAGGGTCTCGTGTTCAACAGTGGAATCTCCTAGCAGCTGATGTGAAGATTTCAAAATTTCGTGACCGTCAGCAGCAGTTCAACGATTTCTTCGTAATGGAAGGTGATTTAGTGGCTTGCAACAATATTAATGGTCTGATGGAAGCACTTGGCATCGACTACGAACACAGTCACTGGAGGCTGTTCATAGATTCATCAAAAACGAGTCTGAAAGTTGTCTTGCCGCATAACGGCAATAGTAAACCATCAGAAACCTATGAGAATATAAAGTATATTTTGCAATGCATGAAATATGGTGAACATCAATGGCAGCTCTGTGGTGACTTAAAGAATGTTGCTCTTGTGATGGGCTTGCAGGGCGGATACACCAAGTACTGCTGCTTTCTATGTGAATGGGACAGCCGTGCAAGAGGTTCCCACTACATCAGGAGAGACTGGCCACCTCGTCAATCACTGGAGTCTGGAATGAAAAATGTTCAACATCCACATCTCATTGAACCAAACAAAATTTTGCTACCACCACTACACATAAAACTGGAGCTCATGAAAAACATTGTAAAAGCTATGGACAAATCCGGTCAGGGATTCAAGTATTTAACATCAAAATTCCCCTCACTGAGCGAGGAGAAAGCTGCTTGGGAAGCATTCAAGTTAGTGGCGAAGGAATTTCTCGGAACCAGAAGGGAAGGCAACTATGAAGAATTGGTGGAAAACCTCATCAAGGCTTACAAGAACATGGGACGTAACATGTCACTTAAAATCCACTTTTTGGACTCACATTTAGACTTTTTTCCAGCGAACTGTGGGGCAGTTAGTGACGAACATGGTGAAAAGTTTCACCAAGATATTTCAACCATGGAAAAATGGTACCAGGGCAAATTGGACACAAGAATGCTTGCAGACTATTGCTGGACATTGGCAAGAGATGATTCTTCAGCCCACTATAAGCGTCAAGCACAAAGGCAGAGTAGGTACGGATTAGAGTTTAAAACATACTGTCACATATTGTACGTTATAATAAAATAATAAAATATTACATGTCTCGTATCTTTAAACATATAACCAATAAGCATTTTTCAAGGTGATATTTGGATTCAGGTCATGAAAATACATAATAATTAACTAATTTCATTTAAGAAGCATACAACTTTTCAAAAATTGTTGACCAGTGTAATGTGACATTTTATTCTGGCAACGTTTCGCTCTCCAGAAACGTTATCAAACCGGCTTGATAAAGCTCCTGGAGAGCGAAACGTTGCCTCAATAAAATGTTACATTAGTTGCACTTGTGCCCTTTTACCTCACATCCCTGTGCTTCATCTGTGTTTTTCACTTTGTGTTGAGCCTGTGTCCACCCTATCATTTAAATCCTCTCAGTGTATTGTATCCCATAATCATATAACTTCTCGTCCTTCTGTCTTCTTGAGTGAGGTTTGCAGCCTTTGTCCCACCAAGTCTGTACTTGTCTATGTAAGTTTGTAGTCTCTCCTGGTCCCTTCCTGTTTGTATTATACTCTTTAGCCTCATATCATCAAAGAACAGTGATACCTCTGACTATTTCTTCAGTCTTGTTCACATACACAAGAAAAACACTGGTCTTAGTAATAACCCTTATGAAACTCCACTTACACTTTCCTAATCCGGCACCTCTTCCCTGACAATCACTCGTTATTTCAGTCATTTAAGTATTCCTTGATCCAGTTATTCCCGCTTGCTCCTCTAGTTTCCCCAGTCTCTTGTCTGGTACTATATCATAAACCTTGCAGTCCAAAAATATGCAGTCCGTCCATCACTCTCTCTTTTGCTTCACTTCTGTTACCGTCTCATAGAACTCGAGCATATTTATGTGACAGGATTTATCATCTTTAAAACCGTGCTGGTTATTGTTTGCCTGCTCTTTTCATTTCCGAATGCACCACCACTCTTCTCCTGATTATCCTCTCCATGACTTAAATATTATGCATATCAGTGACATTGGCTTGCAGTTTAATGTTATCTATCTATTTGCCAATTTATACACTTTTAACATTCTTATATTTTTATTAATTAACTATTAATTAAATTTAAATTTATTATTATCATTATTGCCCTATTCTTTATATTTTTTATACTTCATTGTCCAATTTTATTTTATACTTTTACTTTTACTAACCTACTATTGCCAAATATCCAAGCTTTTATAGTCAGCAACAACTCTACCTCATAGTCTACATTTTTAGATCAACAAATCTTTCTTAATTATTTCAATTACTTTACTATATGTTTGAAATTCACCACATCATTGTGGTAAATTGTGTGACTTATTTTGTATTCATGTATTAAAACAACTACCTCATATTATATGTGACTTATTTTATATTTCTTGTATTAGAAGCAACTACCAAATAATTGCAATTATTTGCTTATATTTTTAAATACATATTTATCATTAGCCATTTTCAAACCTTAACTCTATATAGTATTAGTAATCACTTTATTTGCTTAAAATTTGATCAAAACCATTTTTACTATTAGCCCAATAGTTCTTTGCATTCATTTACCTCTTATTGCCTTTTATAAACTCTAAAGTTTCAACCAGTGCAATATTGAATCCAAATAATTGTCCAAAACAATTTAATACTAGTCATAGTAATTATTCTAACCATCCATTAGCCAGTCCAGTTAGTAAATCATCAACATTGTTCAAATATCCTATATCTCTGTGAACAATTGTTCAAAATTGCAATAATCCAATAGTTAGTAAGAATTTAATCTAGTACCATATTATTAAGTTTAGCATTATCCATTGTTCTCAAGTCTAGTTATAGAATCACACCAAATCTTATGATTACAGGCATTGATCCGGACATCAACCTATTATTAAATGACTTACATGATTCCAACAGCAACTGCAACTATTACACAGCAGATCAAGCAAAGACATTACTCAGAGCCAACAATAACATAACTATCTTCAATTACAATGTTAGATCTTTGAGCAAATATTATGATGACCTCACAGCACTACTCCAATCCCTACAGACCAATATGTCAATCATCACACTCACTGAGACCTGGCTAAAGCCTGATACTACAGATGTCTATGCCACCCCAGGTTACACAGCCATTCACAACTGTAGGACAGATCAGCGAGGGGGTGGAATAGCTATATATTACTCAGATCAACTTGAATGTATCAATAACTCTTGCATAAGGGATGAGCATGGAGAATATATTATAGCTAAATTTAAATCAAAAGACCTGCAAAAACCCCTCACAGTGATAAACATCTACAGACTACCACAGTCAAACATTCACCACTTTAGTGAAAAACTAGGAAACCTGATAACTGATGCACACATGAACAAAGACCATTTGCTGCTCACAGGAGATTTCAACATAAATCTCCTACATGACCAGGACCCACAAGTAGCAGAATTCACAAACACTATGAGCAACTGCTTGTTACTACCAACAATATCAAAACCTACAAGAATCTCTGAGACTAGTACCTCATTACTAGACCACATCTGGACTAACACTATATCCCCTCTAAAATCAGGCATAATCACAGACAACACCACAGACCACTACCCTACCTTTCTCATAACCAACCTAGGTAAATTGCCCCAAGATATTACAAAAGTTAC
>WNWK01040060.1:0-17152 GCA_009830355.1 Cherax destructor | reverse complement strand
TCAACTTTTTAAATGTCCCCCAAAAACTTTTTCTTTTTTTCAAAAATTTTTTGATAACATCTCACCCATTCTCATTTGCTCTCTTTTACATTGTTTCACCATCCTTAACCATTACCAACGAATTTACTTCCTTGAAATAATGTCCGTGGTTGTCTATTTCACCCCCCCAAAATACACTTGTAAAAGCACTTACAAAAATACACTTACATAAATGTTCGAGTTTGGGGATGCACAAAAACTGAGGGACCACTGATTGTCGCCTCAATTCTAGCTCTTAAATCAAGCAAAAACAGCTGGTGGCCTGAGGGAGGAATGGGTCGGGGGGTGATGTGCACAGAAAAAAATCCTGCACCAAAAGTGCAAATGAGGAAAATAACTCTCCCCTGTTTTTGGTTTAAAACAGCATTTTGCAGTCTTTTTTTGTATGGTATTTATGCTTGTATTCTCTTTTCTTAGTCTCATTTGATAGAATGGATGATATTTAAACATAGAGAAAATTTTTGGATTGGTTTCACGATGACAAGTAGTACCTGAAACTGAGAGCAAAGAGCAAAAATGTTCGATTTTTGCAGATGTTAAAGAGAACAAATCACGCCATCGCCCAATACACATCAACTGGGTAGTCTAATATTCTGCACAATGCGCTGATATTAGTTATACCTTTTTTACAATGATGCAGTTGATAAAAACAGAAATTTCTTTTTTTTTGTGGGAAAAAAAATTCAAAATGGAAAGCAAAAGTAATGAAAAAGGGGCCTGGGAGGGACTAATGAACAGATAAAATGTTATTTAGTGCCGGGAATGTCTGTCTCATTTATTCTGGCCCCTATTTTGAAATTGGCCCCTTTTTAAATTTTAGTAAAATTGGGCCAAAATTTCTGAAAACCCTTTTGGGGTTAAAATGGGAAAAATGGCGGCTCGTACTCAATTGATAGAAAAAATTGAATTCTAGAAATAGCTATAATTTTAGTCAGGGACCCCGAGATGTAATTAATGTTCCAGGAGCAGTATTTAACATAAGTTTACGAAATTAACCATTATTTCCCATAAGAAATAATGTAAATAAATTAATGTTCCAAAAAAAAAATATTCACATACTAAATTAAAAAAATATATATATATATATATATATAAAACTTTTATTTCCCTATTGAAGAGTTGCAGGCATCTGGAAGGTAGAGTTGTGATAGGGGCAGGGAGTTAGTGGTTGAAGGGAACCCCTTCCAAAGGACTTCAGGTAACAAGTCCCTCTCTGGGGTTCTTCCTTCTTGGTTTTTTAATGCCACTGGGACCAGCGGGTCACCAGCCCCCTGCCTGGTAAAGTAACTGTCCAGAGTCTTCTGTTTCGGGGACCCTTCAACATTTTCCCTGAAGTGCGACATGGCTCTGTCACTGAAGTGGCTCCCGAAGGCTTATTTCACTTGCTCAGGGTGGTGTTTTTCAACAAATGTCTGCAACTCATTCCACTTTGTACACATCCCCTTAAGCACTGAAGGGGCCCCTCTCTTCTTCCCCCTCCTCCTTTAAACAATAACCTCAGCTGTGGTCTGTTGCTTTTCCCAGATAACCTTTTGCAGCTCTTCCGTTGTTAGCTCTACCCGTGCTCCTCCACAACCCTTTTCCCAAATCCTCACCACTCACCTCCAACCCCAGGCTGTTCCCCAATGCCACAATAAGCCCCAACGGCCGGGTCGTCAGGGTAAAGGTCAGGGTCAGCCTCAAACCCTTTAAAAAACCCTCTGTTGGACACAACCAGCCACAATGGGCCCAAGGGTTCAAACCCCTAAGTCCTCCCCCCAAGCCTTACCTATAAGGCATATGCAATCCAATGTTGAAGTGATCTTTCAGAACTCTTTGGGTCAACTCAGTGCGGGGTCATTAAAGCATTTTAAACAGTGCTTTGGTGTACAGTTTCTTGAAGTTGGAAATGACCTGCTGGTCCAGGGCTGGGGGAGGGTGGTGGGGGGAAAAGAACTTCCCGATGAAATTAAACTTGTCAGACAAACACTCTTGCAAGTTGGGGGGTGAGCGGGGCTTCCCCAGTATCAGGCATTAGGGAATTTTTTTCCAAGAGGTATTTTTCACAGGGAAACACTCCAGTCACCCATTCCTTGAAAATCCCCCGTATCCCCCATCCCTTGGTGTTGCCTTCCAAGACCAAAATTTTCTTGTCAACATGTGATTCTTAAAGGGGTCTGGGATTTTCATATGATACACCAGAAAGGCTTCACTTTAAAATCACCACTGGCATTCACACATCAAAGGGTTAGCCTGTCTTTCATAAGCTTGTGCCCTGGCTGCCCCTTTCCCCCGAGTAATGTGGCCTTTGGGCATTTTTTCCCCAAAAACAGGCCTGTTTCACAATTAAACACTTGTTGGGGAGGTTTTAGCCTCTACAACCCCCTGGAATTCTTGCACAAATTTTTCAGCGGTTTGTCTGAGCGGCTGCCCACCAGTCTCAGGCCGATTCTAACCCCCTTCTCTCCAAAATCTTTAAAAAATTAATTCATGACAAATATATTCCTACCTCACCTCCAACAACTACTCAACCACTGTCAATTTGGATTCGGGCCCTAATAAAAATACAAATGATGCCATTATAAAATGTTAGAAATAATTTACACCCCCTTGAAAAAAAAGAAATCCCAGTGGGAATCTTCATTGATTTACGTAAAGCTTTTATACAGTTGACCATGATCTGTTACATTAAAATTATCCCTTGGTATAAGAGGACACCCTTAAACTCCCAAAAAATCTCCCTTTAGCAACAAAACCAATATGGTACACAAGGGCTGCTCCCCGGGAAATTTCCGAGGGGTCCCCGGGGAAGTGTTCTTATCTCTTTCTCATTTACATTAACGACCTCCCAAAATCATCTAATACTCAAACCCATATTTTTTTCAGATGACACTACATGTTATCTCCCCCCAACCCGACACACTAGCCAACACCAAATACTGAATTGCAGAAAATATCTACCTGGGATGACCAACAAACTAACTCTCAATATTGATAAAACCTATTTTATCCATTTGGGGGAAAAGACTAAACCACCCTTAACATAATGAAAACGGGCCCCCCCAAAAACTCACAGAGGAAAATTCTTGGGGAAACATCTTGACAGTGGCCTCAAATTTCAGAAAATCAACAAATCTCCAAAAATTAAAACCGTGGGAAACTATCCCAAAATACGGTACTATGTTCCAAACCCGCTCTCCTTACCATATCACCCTCATTTACCCCTACCCACCTATGGAATCTGCGCATGGGCTCTACATCAATAACTCATCTCAGACCACTAACACAACAAAACAGCAGTTAGAATGAAAAAAATTCTCACTCCAGGCAAATACTCCACAATATTCAAAAACCAAACTTACTCCCATCAAGACATCCATACTTTTTCTTGCCTATTACATACATAAACACTCTTCGATATTAAACCCCCCTCAAACTTCTCCTTACTAATTTTAACAGGAAAATGACCATAACACTAGACACAGATCACTCCCATGTTCCCCCTGTCCCCTAACACTATGTAAAAAATCAATGCACATAAAAAGGGACGAAAATTTGGAATTCATTACCTGTCATTGCCAAAGAAACCCACCTGTACCCCAATTCAAAAAAGTGCTAAAAAACCCCTTTCCCCCAAAATAATTGCCCCTATCAACCATTAAAAATAGAATAATCATTTCGTAAACCTGACTTTAAATCAATGTAATTATGAATGAACATTGAATGAATGAATGTAAAACCGTTATGAATAATACTTACTTGCTAATTATTCCCAACATTTATTATAATAACGAAACAACTGAATGAATTAATTGTTTTAAATTTTTTTAAATTGTTTCTCACCAATTAGTTATTTTGAATAAATTCTAAAAATTTATATGTTCAACATATTCAAACTTTAAAACTTAGATAAAACCATAACTTTTTTTTTTTTATTATTTTTTTTAATTTGTTTAATCTGATTTAATTAATTTTTTTAATGAAGACAAAAATACAAAACTATGTTCAAATTTCATAAAATACTCACCTTTTTTATTTTTCTATCTACAATAACTTACAACTAGTTTTTAATTAATTTTAATCTGCCCAAAAAACCCGCATACTAGGGGGGCATGTTCATGTAATCTCAATAAAAATTAATTTTTGTATCATGTCCAAATAAAAAATTTTTTTTATTATTATTATTATTTTATTATTAAATTGTGTATGCCCTTTTCTTAAACCTGTCAAACCAGCCTTTCTGGCTTTAAAACCCGCCTCACCACTGGTTGCAGGCATTTCTTCAAATCTCGTCCTTCCTTCCCTTTTTTCATTCCCAAAATACTATCACCGCCTCTTTTTTTCATGGTCCACAAAAAACCCTTCTCAACCTCACCCCTGTTTTGATCTATTTTTTAACATATAACCCCTTTTCCAAATTAGCTTCCTTGATCTCATTTTTTTCCAGGATAGAGCTGATAGTAGAGGGGGTTTTTGTTGTACATCCGGCAAGATCACACGGGCTAAACTCTTATTTTTATAATCTTTTTCCAGTTGAGGTGTTCCTACTTTTTTCCCAGGGGGCCACTAGGAAGCTTTTTGGCCCATTGACTTTTTTCCCAATGACAATCACTAAACCCCCAAAAAAAAACCAAATTTGTGAATGTTTGAAAAAAGGGCGGGAAGTTCCCAATGGTAAACAATGCTTACTGGCGGCGTCCCCAGGGCGGGGCGGGCAAAGGCTAATCGTTTAAACCGAGCCTTTTTACGATTCTCAAATCGAAAAATTTTCGAAACACGATGTTTCAAATAAGAACCTTCGAAACTGGGGTCCCTGTAGACTGAAACATATAATTTGCCGAAAATGGGTAAAAGGGGGCAAAGCTGATGCATAAATGTTATCGATAGCTATCTTTGCGGAAAAAAATTTCCTTAGTTTTGATCAAATTTCTAATTTTTGTTGTTTATTCGGAAAAAACTTATCATTTCATGGGAAAAAAAAATTTTTTTTCCCAAAAAAGGGTTAATGAATAAAAAATTTAAAACCAAAAAAAATTTTCATAACAAAAATAAAAAAACATCCATGCATAAAAAAAATTTTATGAACAAAAAAAACATTCATAAATACAAATAAAAAAAAAAAAAAAAAGGTTAATTCAAGTAAAAATATATAAAAAAATTTTTGGAGAAGAAAAAAAAGCTGATAAAAAGTAACAACAACAACACAATACAGTGGACCCAAGAAAAAATTCATTCCAAGCCTCTCAATGCCATTCCAACTAATTTACTCCCAAAAAAAATGTCAAGTAGGTTAGTCCCTTTCAGACCCCAAAAAACCTTACAAAAACTTACAAATTTACTTCATAATTGTATGACTTCCTTACTCTGGGGGGCCCCTGTACAACCCTCCCCACTTAACAATGGAGTTCCGTTTTAAAACAACATCGGTAAATGAATTTGACATAATAAGGAGCATACCGTAATTAGTGGGTTTTGTCCCCATCTTTGATGTTGTTTAATGTCACCTTTGCACCATTTATAAGATTTCTGGTATCTTTTAAATGTTTATTAGTGTACTTAAGTGGCCCGGCCAAAAAATTTCACCCGAACCTAAGTGCCATTAAAAGGGAATTTCTTTCTTAAGAAATAATTTTGGTTAGTCTATTTCAGCCCCCCCAAAAAACCTTCCCAACCTTACAATAATATACTTTTTTATGCGTTTCGGGGTGTTTTGGCGGTACACTGCGTGGCCCCCCAGTTCTACCCCCAAATCTAAAAATTTTTAAATATAATTTTAAATGCTTTAAAATTTTTTTTGGGGGGGTAATTTTAACCCCACGTAATTTTTTTAAGGGGAAAAAGGGGCCGGCCCTTTCTGGGAGGGGAATTTTAAAAACCGGGGGGCCCTGTATTGTAATAAACAGAATAGAGGAAATCACTCTAATATACATTATTTAGGTATGCACTGGTCGGGGGCCCGCGTAAGTCTGAGCCCCCGGGGGCGGTCGTTGCAAAAAAAGGGAGGCTGTACTTTTTTAAAAAAAAAAAAATACATATAAAAATAAAAAGGGTACCTGGGTATACCTGGGGAATACCTAATGTATACCTGGGGTATCCCTGTGGTAAATTCAAATTAAAAAATTCTTTATTTCTTAATATACAAGGTGGGGTGACTTATAATTTGATTTTTAAAATAATATTAAAGAGGGCCCCAATAAACCTAGGTATTAGGTTTTAGGCAGTTTTTTTTAAAAGGGTCTTACTCTAATGAAAATATTAACAGATCATAAGAAAGGGGTAATTGAGTGATTAACTAGGTTTCAAAATTGAGGTACGGAATTTAAAATTTAAGAATTTAACAATTGTTTATATATTAAGGTAAAGGTGATGTATTGGCTAACATTTTCTATATTGGAGTGTTTAGGCAAACATGATTGTTAAAAGGGGTATGAAAAAACGTTGAAAGAATTTTGGTTAGTTCTGTAAAATTTAAAGGGGGAATCACAGATATCAATAAGTGTATTTTGCTGCGGATATGTGAAGATAAAGTAGTTTTCGTATGGTTAGCTCCGGTTGGGTGCGTAAGTGAAAAAAGATTTTTTTTAACGGTTTTTTTGAAAATGGGGTTGTGACTGCGTTCTGGGTTTTTCAGGCGGGGAGTTCCAGTTTTGGGCCCCTTTTATCGCATTAATTTTTTTGTATAGATTTAGTCGGCCGGGGGGAATGTAAAGAAAATGTTTATGTCTGGTATTATGTCTATGGGCCCCTGTCACTTTTTTTTCAAAAAAAGTGTTTTGTCAGGGTTAATTGGAATTAAGGTTTATAAAGTAGATGAGGTAGTAACTTGGATGTTTGGACATGGGGGGGGGGTTTGGTCTTTGAAGGTGGGGGGGTGTAAAGCGTTGGATTTGTAAAATTTCTTACGCGGTTTTTTTGTTGGGTTTTATTGGCTTTAGGTGGGGGAATTGTGTTGTCCCCTGAAAAAAATGGCTATTGAGGTAAAGGGATAGTGAGTGGTAGATAGTTGAGTAGGGTATTGTGGAATAATACCGTTTTTAGGGGATCCCACGTTTTGGACACTTTCTTTGTTATGTGTTGGATATGGGTGCTGAATTTCAGGTTTTCTGTCAAGGTGAAGGCCCAGGAACTTGCCCTCGTTATGTCTGCAATAGGTGTAGGGGTTGATCTTAATTTTTTAATTGTGGATCATTGTTCTTTTTGCCAAACATAATATAGGTCTTATCAGTGGAGTGTAAGTTTATTGGCTGCCCTCAATGTTGATATTTTTATTAATTAAATGGTTAACAATGGTATTAAGCGTGGCAAGGTTTGTGTGGGAGATGACATAAGTTGTGTCGTCACAAAGGTTTGGTTTGGTGTGTGATACATTGGGAAGATCATTGATGTATAAGAGGAAGAGCAGGGGACCAAGGACCTTCCCTGCGGTACGCCGGTGTCTAGTGGTAGTGTCGTGGAGGATGTGTCTTTAATTGACATACTGGTACCTATTAGTGAGGTAGGATTTGAGGTATGTAGTGCATGATTTATTCCATAGTGGCCCAAGTTTGTGGAGTAGGATGCCGTGGTTTACTTTGTCAAAAGCTTTCCTTAAGTCAATAAAAGTCCAGTGGATATTCCTTATTTTCAAGTGCTGTGTAAAGCAGGTCTATCATTTTACTATTGCATGAAATTTCTTTTATTTTTTCCCGAAGCCAAATTGGCAGGGGTTGAGTATGCTTTGTGTTGTTATAAACGAGTATAATCTCTTGTGCACAAGTTTCTCGAATATTTTGGATAGCAATGGTAGATTTGATATAGGCCTATAGTTATTTACGTCTGTGGGGTACCACCTTTTGGATTGGTGTAACCCTTGCTGTTTTATTTGTGTTGGGAAGATTGCTAGTTTCTAATGATTTGTTAAAAAGTAAAAAATAGGATATGAAAGGACATGAGCAGCTCGTTTGTATAAAGGTGGAACTTGAGACAGATTTGATTTATTTTTAAGTGACTTGATTATCATGGAACTTCAGTGGGTTCTGGGGTGCAAATATAAAGGGGGGGAAATTCCCTCTAGGTAATCACTTGCTCGGGCATTGGTATCTGGAATTTCTGGCAAGATTTGATCCTATGGGTTTAGGAAGTCATTTATCTTGTTTACTGTATCAATAGGCTGTAGTGGTGTTTCGTTTGGTTTAGTTAGGACAATATCCCTATTTTTTCAGTTTTGTGGTGCCCATAATCTGTGAGGTGTTTTCCAGGTCTTTTTATATCTCCTCTTGTTTCAGTGAATCTCTGGAGTAGTATAATTGTTTGGCTTTTTTATTAGTTTGGTGAGAATGATGAATAGTGTTTAACAAACTCTTATGTATGAGTCCCCGTCTATATTCTTCCATTTGATGTTTCTTGTTAATTGTAATCTTTTCATTTTTATAGGAAATGTTTGTTGTATAGTCTATGTAGTTTATTAAGAAAGGTGTCTCCACTTCGATACCCTTGGCATTTGGGAATTCTAAGCCCATTTAACTGTTCTAGCTCTGTTGTGAAGTTATTTATTGAAGCTTGGTCATGGAGTCGAATGAAACTTTGGTGTATTCTAGGGGCGGTTTACTAATGTTTTTAAGAGGAAGGTGGGGTAGTGGTCTGTGGTGCTTCTGTTTTATCCCGATTTAAGGGGGCTAGGATATTGGTCCTTTGGTCGATTATGGTTCCCCGTATCAGTAAAGCCTAGTTGATTTGGTTATTGTTGGTATGGAAGTGTGTTGTTCTATTGTTGATGGAAATCGGTTACTGGCTGGTCATCTGGTAGGCCAAGGTTGATGTTGAAGTCTCCGGCTAAGATAAGGTGGTGTTTGTTCAATTGGTTGTTTGTTATTTGCGTTTTTAGTTATCGCTAAAATTTGGGATGTTTTAAAAAAGGCATCCGGTAAATGGCCCGATGGTTATGGGAGTCAAGGTTTTGTGCAGTAAATTTAGCAAAAATATATTCTCCATATTCATCATTATAGCAGATGGTGTCACGGGAGGATATTTCATTAGAGTAATAGGTTGAATACCTCCCCCGCTTGATGTGGTCTGCAGCTGTGTTTTTCTTTATCCTGGCACCCAGTAGATATCTTTGTATCCTGCTTAAGCCAGGTTTCAGTAAGGACAATACATGTGAAGGTTGTTTTGGGAACGGAGGGCAAGGAGGTCTCGGGGTTTTTTGCTTAAGGGTCGGACATTGTAGTTAGGCGTTATACTTTTAGTAGTGTTTAGGACGTGTGGGCTTGTGATGCTGTGTAGTAGAGGCAGTTATTTTCCAGTAAATTTTGAATGGGTGTTCGATTAAATAGGTTTAGATCAGGGTTTTGATCAAAAAATCATTTAGGTTAAATAGTGATTTTGTTATATCATGTATAGTGTGGTGAGTTATAGTACTGATATCTGTTGTAAGGGGATGTTTTGGTAGTATATAACTAATGCACATTGGTCAAATAGGTATAGTAACAAATAAACTAGTGGTCTTGGTATTGAGTATGTATTAAGTAGTAGGGTAAAAAATTAGATATAAACTAATAAAATACAATTATCAAAAACAATGTTAGCAAGAGTTTGGTATTGGTTATGTATTAAGCTAGAATGAAATTTACAGTAAAATTAAAGAAAAATTTAGATATAAACAATAAGATAAAAATTATTAATAAAATTTTGGGAAATAAGTTTGTTAATGGTTATGTTTTAAAGGCAGAATGAAATAAAAGTACATAAAAATTACAAATATAGATAAACTACTAAGTTTAAATTACAAAATTGGGTAGTACCAATGAGTTTGGTGTTGGTTATTCATTAAGCTAGAATGTAATTAGGTGAACTAGATATTACCTATGATATTAATAGATAATAAGATAGTTGTAGCCAAGACTGTTACTTGTAATTGCACAAAGAATAGTTCAATAGGAATAAAGGTATAATACAGGTTTATAAAAAAAGTAAAATAAAAAATAAACAGGGGCAAAAAATGGTATACAGTAGATATTAAAATAAGTAAAATGGGATTTTTTTTTGCCGGGTTATTAAAAGTATAATTGGTAAGGATAGGGCAATGATGTTGCGTGTGTATGGAAGCTTGGATCTTTAAAATGATAGGTTAATAAAAATAAAGGTATAAAATAAGATTGAAACAATGAAGTATAAAAAAAATGGGGGAAAATAATTATAAAATAAAAATTGTGCAATAAGGCTTGAATAATAAAAGGGGTTTTGTAGTTTAAACAAATTGCAAAAAAATTAAGACTATGAGGTAGAATTAAGACTATGAGGTAGAATTAAGACTATGAGGTAGAATTAAGACTATGAGGTAGAATGGTAGTTGGATATAAGGTAAAAATTTAATGGTAAGGGTATTGGAATTTTGGGGAACAAAAAGGTAAAAATTTTGGTAAAAAGGGTATTTGGAATGTTGGGAACAAAATTTAAAGATGGTTCCTAACCTAATCGTGGATAGTGGGTTTCCCCACATACATTATTCTAATTCTGTTAACCCACCTCCTCCCGGAATCTTTTAAGTTCATTTTTCTGTTGCAATGAAATACCTCTTCCCAGGGGGGCTGTTTCTAACTGCGATTTTCCTCCCTCACAAAGCACTGATGAATTTTTGGGCTTGCGTAATTTTTTTTAAACGATAAAGGAGGTTTTGTCTTGTTTTGGTAAAAGGCCCCGTTCACCTAGGCTCCCGATTTCATAGTTATGGATGTTTTTAGTAGGTTGTTTCTTTAAGGGTTTATTGAATTTTAATAGCCTGTTTTTTACCTGCGGTAGCCCTCAGTTTGCTCTTTTAGTTCATCACTATGTATGTTTATGCTAAGGTGGTCCTTGAAGAGTTGTAAGGGCGGTCCTGCTGTTCTTGGGGACTGTAGGTGGAAGATGTTTCTTTTCTATAACAGGTCCAGCTGTTGTTGGTCGTTATGGTTTTGGAAGTTGTTGATGGCTCGGAAGTTGTAGATCCACTCGTGATCTTTCTTCTATGATGTTCTTGTTCCCGTTGGGTGACTTGGTCTTTTAGGTGTTGATGGTGTCCCAGATGGGTGTGGGTGTTGCTTAGTTGTTCTAGAGTGGTTGGTTTTTCTTCCAGAGTTGTGATCTTGATGAGATACTGTGCGTTAGGTTTAAGCTCCTGCATTTCCTGGGTAAGCTTGGTGATTGTTTGATTCTGGATCATAAGGAGTTTAGCTATCTCTGGGTCATTAATCTTCTTAACATCCAAATCCATGGAAAGAGTTATCTTGGACTGTGGTGGCGGCCATTATTGTTGTTGTCTGTCGGGTGTTGTGATGATGCAGGTGTTTGGGGTTGAGGCCTGGCTGGCAGTACGGAAGTTTTCCTTGTGAAATGCTGCTCTCACCGGGATGTTAGGGTTCTTGGCTGTTTTTCTGGATCTTCTGTTGTTGCTATGACCCTTGGCCATTGACCGTGGCTTCAGATGAATAGTAGGCGATGTGGAATGGGTGAATGTTGTGGAAATATCAAATTCCCGTGGCAGCGGGGCAGGTGGTGGTAACACAAGTCCTATTAGTTGGTGATTTTGTGTATTTTTGGGTGGTTTGTAGTTGATATCTGGAATTTTTCCCTGGGGTATCCCGATCGGAGTATACGAAGTATATTTAAAGGATACCTGGAAGATCCCCTAGAGCTACCAGGAATATACCTGCATATACCTAGAGCATACCTGGATTAAACCTGGAGAATACCTAGAATATATCAGGCGTATACCTGGAATATCCTCCGGATCCACATTATACCTGGAGTATTTACGTATTCCTGGGATACCTTAGGAATATTTGAAGTATGCCTAGAGGATACCTGGAGTATACCTAGAGTATGCCGGGTATACCTACCTGGAGTTTAAATATTTAAATATTTTTCATTTTATTTAATCTTGTTTTTCTTCTTTTTTTTTTCTCTTTTATATATTTTTTTTTATTAAAAAGTTGGTTGATGTTAATCGTTGGTTTGGGTTTGGCCGCAGTAAATCTGGTTGACCAGGTCCTGATCCACCCCCCACCAGGCCTGGTCACGGACCAGGCCCTAGGGGGGTGGGGCCTTCCACTGGAACATCCTTAGGTATACTCTAGGTATATATCATGCAGGCCAGGCCTATACACGCGTCCGTCTTGTTCCGTGTTTTCGTGTTTTTCGCGGTCTCCTCTACTCCAGAACCTTAAAACTGTCCGTGATCTTATAAAGTACATCCCTCGTCTCAAACAAACCAGGAGAAAACAGTTATACGGGGCAAAAACAAGGGAATTAGTGTGCCCAGAACATAGTCCCCTGCCGAGGGAACTTAAGTGCGTGTGAAATAACAAAACAGAGCGTTTATTTGTCAGAGGAAGGAAAGTCTCCCGAAAATAGGGTAAAAGATAGATCTGTATAGTGAATATATCAGTGGTGCCATAATACAGACAAGTTAATAGATGTTAAAGTGAAAACAAAGGGGAAGGGGTAGGCCCCGGTTTCGTGTTTGAAACCCGTTGCCCGGCTGCCGGGTCCACCCGCAAAGTCCGTGTATTGATAATTTTAAACTGTTAGTATACCTGACCAAAATCTAGTGATTACATTGATATAAAAATTTATGAAATACGAAAAGGGGCACAATCCTAGGAAATCGTAATTTGTCCAGCTGAAAATACGATAAACAGTGTCGAGTTGTGAGTTGTCAGTAAACGATTTCACTAACATAAGTCCTTATATCTTCCAGTCATCAAAAGGAAAAACCAGCAGTGTTGTGGTGTAGGAAAAACAAAAAAATCTAAACCCAGTAGAGTGAACCATAAGTGCCGAAAACCCCGGTGTTAAAGCGGGGTGAGGTTTTACCAGGGTGCAAAAGAAACAGGGTGCCAGAGGTAAACCAGGGTGCCAGAGGTACGGCCCCGTACAGTAGGAGCTGCCAGAAGGACCGGTTTTTTTCTCAACACGAAGTTATACTTTTGTACCAACCGATCATTATTATTACTCTGTTTAATCATCTTCCAGTGATCTGTCTCGCGTAACCCAGACAATCCCTACAGGATTCATTAAATAAAGGGCACTGGATCTCGTCAGATCCAAAAATAAAGGAACCATTGACTGGATTCAAAACTGGTATTCGAGTCGGTTCAAAGCGGACGGAGTTTTAGGGGACCTTATCAAACACCCAAACAATAACAGTAGAATAACTTTTACGGTACGATTGTCAACACTTACAATGCAAATAAAATAGATACAATACAAATAGACGGATCACCCTTCAGGGAACCTATTAGTAGAATATACAGTAAAGCAACCAACAAAAATCAATCATGAAACCCTGTGTAATATGCAACCAAACAAGCAAACGTTCCTCTGCATGGATTACATGCATCTTTTGTGGTAAATGCTGCCCGCCTTGTGTAGGCATTCAAGACTCTACCACACGAGATATTAAACAAGGGAAGTGTTTTGGGTATGTCCAAATGAGACCGAACTGGGAATAAAACCACATCGATATTAAAAGATGACAACACCAAATCGGACTTCATAAAAAACATGACAGCTTTCTATAACAGTTGGGACAGTAAAAATCAGGGCCAGATGATGCTACCGCCCCTGGTACAGATTTGAAATGATACCCAATATATTTAAGAATGGAGAAATAAATGATGGTGACCTGAAGAGGGACAGTAGCTCTAGTGAAATAAATGACGGGGAAACAGGTGTAGACAGGACACACACAAAACAGTGGTACAAACTAGCAATACCACGGTAGATAGTAAACAAGGGGATGCCCAGGAATACTGAAGATAAATTACCGGAAACAGTTGAACGCTCCATTGTTAGCAATAGAAAAGAAAACAGACATAGACAGGAACACACCCACCAATGGGAACACAGTCACAAAAACCAGGGCAAACGGAAACCGGGCCTATGGATATTATGCACTTGGTATCTGCGGCTGGAAAATCTGGGGAAAACAGATGGGACATGCAATTATGATCACCCCAGAAAATGCCGTTCCCATATGAAACAGGCAAATGCAACCTCCCGTCCTGTAAGTTTTTCCACCCTGAAATGTGCCACACTCAATTCAGGAAAGACAGTGCTATAACTTATATTGCCAGGCATAGCCCTAAAGGGTACAAGGCGACACAGAACATCCAGACCATGGCAAAATCAGGGTAGCCACATCCCTCTGGAGAGAGGGTTTTTTTGTGCAAGGAAGGAAAAAAAACTGGCAGGAAATGACAGAAATTTTACACCAACTGCAATCATTTCTGGAGTGGAATTGTCAGTGGCCCCCTCTATTACAACAGATATTAGAGCCGGAAAAAAAAACCCCCTCCCTACCCCCAAAACCACCAATCCAAATACATTCTCTTTGCTAATATCAGGGGGGGTAAATCCAGCAACAAAAAAAAAGGTACCTTACTTGTGGACTGCTTACAGAGTCAAATGTATGTTTTTTCACAGAGACCCACATAAGAGATCCTTGGACAATGAAATATGGATCCCGGGCTACAAAAAGGTGTAAAAAGGGGAAAGGAAAAAAGGGGTTGGCCATATCACAGAGTCACTTATATGTTCAGAACTACTAAATGCCTCAAATGATGTAGTTAAGTATTAGCAAAAAGGGGTTAAAACCCCAAAAACCTGGTCATCGGGTTGTCTACAACCCCCGGATGCAACGTCCCAAAATTTCCCCAGGGTCAGCTTCTGAAAAATTGACCACTGTCTGGAAAATCTTCCAGCTCCTGCCCCCAACATCTTGCTACGGGGGTTTAACCTCAGGCACCTAAAAGGAGGAACATTGCAAACAATGTGGTAGCAGAGAAACACCAGGGGGAAGCTCAGATGAAAATTCACACATGCATGAACTTTTAAATCTCTGCACCAAGTTCACCTTAAACCGCAAATTTGAGCCCACAAGATTAGAGTCGCTGGACCTCATCTTCACCAACAATGATGATCTGATACGAAATGTCATCTATCAAAACAATATACTCAGATCACAACAAAAAGGGGGTTTCCGACATGTGGGGGGAGCCCCAAATCAACAAAATGTGATCACCGGGGGGAGCTTTCCCCAAATTCAACTTCAATAAAAAAAACAAAAGGTGGGACCAAGAAAACCCAAGTCAAATGATATAAACTGGAAGATTGCCAAAGCATCACGGACCCCAACATATGTCGAACAAATTAACTCTTGGTACTTGAGGTTTGCTAAAGGGAAATTCCCTTAAGGAAAAGGGGGAAGATCAAACTAGAAAGGGGGCTCCCTAACAGGCGAAGGCACAGAATAAGGGCGGTACGGGAAAAGGGCCAAACCTGAAATCGGGGGGGCACTAGTCAGAGAAATAGAAACATCGAATTAAAACTAAAAAGGAACTTATAGGAATCAAGAGACAGGGAAGAACTAGGGCCATAAATGAAATTGAAAAAACCTAAGTATTGGGCCCCCCTAAAACCGGATGGGTCCTACACAGATGACAGCAAGGAAATGGTGAGTTACTTATATCCCAGTATGACTCAGCTTTAGCGAGCCACTAACCAGACTGAAAATCGAAAACCTAAATGATTTTTATGAGAGTGCCACAGAACTTGACAGACACATGCCTTTCTACATCATCACGGCGCCAAATGACATCCCCAAAAAGGGAATAAATGACATGCCCATGCACTCCGCTCCAGGCCCCCCTCATGGATCTCCGTGTTCATCAAGAACTGCAAAAACCCCCCTCACATGCTTTTAACATCCTATGGAGAGGGAAAGGCACTGGGACTCCCGGCTATTAAAAACAACAGACATGGCCCCCCCACAAAGGGGGCAGTAAAAACAATAAAAGAACTACAGACCAATTGCTTCGTCCCCATCATAAACATCTTTAAAAAGGGGTTTAAAAGCAAGATGAACCCATCTTGATACCCATCAATTGCACAACCCAGGAAACCATGGGTTTAGAGCAGGCCGCTCCGTCTGTCCCAACTACTGGACCACTACGACAAGGTCCTGGATGCTCCCCGAAGATAAACAGAAAACAGATGTTATAAAAAACAGAAAATTTTCAAAACCTTTGAATGTGACCCGGGGGAAAAAACACACAAAATGCGTGATAAAGGAATAACAGGAAAAGTTGGTAGATGGATCTATAATTTTCCCAACATGTAGAACACAAAAAATAGTAGTCAACAGAGTAAAGTCTGAGGCAGCTACTGTGAAAAGCTCTGTTCCCAAGGCACAGTACTCTTTTCCCTCCTGTTCCTCACCCCCCTATCGGACATAGACAGGGATAAAGCCACAGTGCTGTGTCTTCCTTTCTGATGACACCCCAATCTGCATGACAGTGTCCACCATTGGGCACTGCGGAAAACCCCCAAATTGAATCAACCCCAAACTTTAAAGGGCTGCAGAAAACAATATGAAGTTCAATGATGATAAATTTCAATTACAGTGGTACCCGACATGAGCAGCTCCCAACTCAAACAATTATGTAATGTATTTCAATGCTTTTGTAAGGTAATTTTGGGGTCTGAAACAGATTAATCTAATTTTCATTATTCAGGGGAAAAAATTCATTTGGTATCGGACTCAAACATCCTTTGAAACAAATTAAGCTTGTAACCGAGGACAACTCTCCAGATATGGAATACGTGAGGGAAAATTTAAAAAATCATGGAGTATAAAACAAATTACAACCCACAATAAAAGCGAAAAACTAATGTCAAAGACCTGGGAGTGATCATGTCAGAGGATCTCACCTTCAAAAACCATAGCACTGTAGCAATTGCATCTTCAAGAAAAAGACAGGATGGATAATGAGAACCTTCAAAATAGGGGGGCCAAGCTCGTTTACACTTTTGAGGGGGGCTTGTTCTATCTAGGCTGGAATATTGTTGCCCCCCAACTGCACCTTTCAAGGCAGGGGGAAAATTTCTGACCAGAAAATGTGCAAAAGAACCTTCCGGCAGGGGGTAACTGCAATAAACCTCATACGGGGGAAACCGAATTTTTCCTTAACCGTACCTCTAGAACGCAGGGGGAGAGACACATTATTATATACAGTGGACCCCCCCTTCGATATTATTCCGTCAAAAGGGCATATTTTAAAAAGAAACAATCGTTAAACGAATCAATTTTCCCCATGAAATAATGGAAATAAATTTAATC
>WNWK01040059.1:0-17153 GCA_009830355.1 Cherax destructor | reverse complement strand
GCCACTGTCCAGGTTTCTTTCTTGGCTTGAGGATTCTCAACAGGAGGATTACTACGAATCCTCTTGTTTTCCTCAGTCAGTCGCTGTATCTCAAGCTTAGCTACCCTCAGTTCTTCCTTCAGCTGCTGGTAGAGTAGCTCAAGAGAGGACATCTTGTTCAGATTCACAGAGAGCACACAAGACACGTCTTCACTGAGTTAAGTCAGGTCCACCACTGTTAGTCAGGTCCACCACCTGAACTTAGCCATTCAGATTGCGAAAAGGACTTGGGGGTTATGGTAAGCAGCAACCTTAAATCAAGAGAGCAATGCATAAGCATACGTAATAAGGCAAATAGATTACTGGGATTTATATCAAGAAGTGTAAGCAACAGAAGTCCAGCGGTTATATTACAGCTTTATACATTGTTAGTAAGGCCTCACCTAGATTATGCAGCTCAATTCTGGTCTCCCTATTACAGAATGGATATTAATTCGTTAGAAAACATTCAGCACAGAATGACTAAATTAATACATAGCATTAGAAATCTTCCGTATGAAGAAAGATTGAAGACCCTAAAATTACATTCACTTGTAAGACGAAGAATGAGGGAAGACATGATCGAGGTATACAAGTGGAAAATGGATATTAACAAAGGGGATATAAATAAGGTCTTGAGAATATCTCACCAAGAGAGAACCCGCAATAATGGATTCAAGTTAGATAAGTTTAGATTTAGAAAGGATATAGGAATGTATTGGTTTGGAAATAGGGTAGCTTATTTCTTGGGCAGCATTGAAAATTAGGTTGAGCAAATATTCTGTTAGTGGGATGGATTGTGAACGACCTGCCTAGTATGGGCCAACAGGCCTGCTGCAGTGTTCCTCCTTTCTTATGTTCTTATGTTAACAGTCTGAATAGTAGGGTTATTGAAGCTAGGACCTTGGGTAGTTTCAAATTTAGGTTGGATAAATTCATGAGTGAGAGGGGTTGGATTTGAGTGGGACTTGCACATGAGTAAATAGAATTATCAAAGCTTATTTCTTGGGTAGCGTTTATTCTGTTAGTGGGTTGGATTTGTGAAGGACGTGCCAAGTATAGGCCAACAGGCCTACTGCAGTGTTCCTCCTTTCTTATGTTCTTATGAGTGAGAGGGGTTGCATGTGAGTGGGACTTGCACATGAATAAATAGAATTATCAAAGCTTACTGCTTGGGAAGCACTGAAAATTGAGTTGGGCAAATACAGTGGTACCCCGACTTACGATATTTTTTCATTCCAGAATGCTGTTCAAGTGCCATTACCAAACGAATTTATCTCCATAAGAAATGATGTAAAATAGACTAGTCCTTTTAGACCCCCAAAATTACACTTACAAAAGCATTTAAAAAAATAAACTTACATAAAAGGGTGTGTTTGGGGACCATCGTAAGTCGGGGTACCACTGTATTCTGTTAGTGGGATGGATTGTGAAGGACCTGCCTAGTATGGGCTAACAGGCCTGCTGCAGTGTTCCTCCTTTCTTATGTTCTTAAATATTTATACAGCAGTGTACTGTATATTGTAATAAATAGAATTGAGGAAATCAGGTCTAATATATATTATTTAGGTACAAATACTGGTGATAGCCCGTCGTAAGTCCGAGGCGTCGGTAAACGAGTACGTCGCTAAGTGAGGAGAGGCTGTATTAAAGTAAAATAAAACATTTAATGTGCCCAAGAGTGATTATTATTAGTATTACATAATGTTTTCCCTCCGCCCGGCAACCACACCTCCATAGCATATAAACAGCATGTTTGGAAAAATAAACACATAAGCAGTATAATGTGATCCTTTACTGACAACGTTTCGCCCACGCAGTGGGCTTTATCGAGTCACAAACAGATCTACCTGGATAAAAGATTCATGAGTATTTATAATATTTAGTCAGGTGGAGAATGCTGGGTCAGGTGTAGAATGCTGCATGTGACAGTCTTCAAAGTAGGGTCATAGTTTAAAACCTTGGGTAACTTAAAAAGAGATTGGACAAGTATATGGGTAGACCTTCTGCAGTGTTCCATTCTTGAGTTCTATGTGGGATAGCGATGAAGAAGTTTCTTGGCAATAGGTTCAGCTATGTTGTAGAAGCCATTGTTCTGGTTGAAGTTGTTGGATATACAGATAAGTGATGATTCCAGGATTCTTCGATATTGAGTGTTGTCTTCTCTGGCGATGAGTCTTGCGTTTCTGTAGTTGATTAAATGGTTGTGTGAATTTCGGTGTTAAACACAGGCATTTCTTGGGTCGTCAGATCTGCCTACGTACTGGTGTTCTGAAATACGTGTTTGGAGGTCTCTGGATGTTTCGCCGACGTATAATTTGCTGCAGTCATTACAAGGGATTGTGTATACCCCTGCAGTGGATTGAAGCTTGTTCTGTCTGTTACTGGTAATGTCCTTGATGGTGATGGATGTGGAGGTAGATACTCGGAATGAGGTACTGGAAAAAATGTTGGAAACGTGTTTGGCAATGGAGTTGGTGGGGAGGACTATGTATCTTTTCTCGGCAGTGTCTTCTCTGGGTGTGTTGAAGATGTTTAATGCCCGTCGTCGGCAGTCTCTAATAAAGTGACGAGGATAGTGAAGTTTAGAAAAAACTTGTTCAATAAAGGAGCATTCTTCCTCAAGGAACTCACTGCTGCAGATTCTGAGTGCGCATAGGAAAAAGCCTATAATTACACCACGTTTAGTTTTGGTGTCGTGGTGAGAGTAGAAGTGGAGAAGATGTGTTGGTTGGTAGGTTTTCAATAGACTTTAAAACGAAGTTCATGGTCAGCTTTGCAGAGAACAACATCAAAGAAAGGAAGAGTGTTGTCGACTTCTTCTTCTAGTGTGAACTGGATTGATGGCTCGACCTGGTTGAGCTTGTGTTGGAGAGCTTGAACGTTGAAGCGTCTGGGAGTTATGATGAGAATGTCGTCAACATAACGGAGCCAGGTGACAGAAGAGGGAATAATAGTGGAAAAACGCTCGGCTTCCAGATGTTCCATATATAGGTTCGCAAGGACAGCACTATGTGGTGATCCCATGGGTAGTCCAAAAGTTTGCTGAAAGAATTGATTTTCGAAAGAGAAACATGTAAAGCCCACACATAGTTCAACAAGGTCGATGAAATCGCTGGCTGGAAGAGGAAGATCAAGCGAGTCGTCAATTTTCCTGCGCAAGAGATCAATAGCTTGTGTAGTAGGTACTTTGGTGAATAGGGATGTTACATCAAGGCTGGAGAGTCTCTTGTTCCTGATGTTGATGTTGCGAATGCGATTGAGAAGGTCACCAGTGTGTTTGAGATGTGCTGGACTGATAGTGCCCAAAAGTTTGGAGAGGTGTTTAGGAGAATTGCTGAGAGTTTGTGGGGAACACTGCCTATTCCCGAGGATATGGGCCTCAATGGGATACCTGGTTTGTGAGTTTTTGGCAGATCATACATTCTGGCAGGTCTGGGGTTGCTCCACCTGACCCAGCATTCTCCACCTGACTAAATCCTATAAATACTCATGAATCTTTTATCCAGGTAGATCTGTTTGTGACTCGATAAAGCCCACTGCGTGGCGAAACGTTGTCAAAAAGGATCACATTATACTGCTTATGTGTTTATTTTTCCATTGTGTCGGTATTTTATACCATTTATTTCAAACAGGATGTTTATATGCTTTGTAACATGTTTCTTATATAATTTTGAAGAAAATATCATAGATGGATTAATGAAAATGTCTATATTGGTGTAAAATAGGACATTTAATGTGCCCAAGAGTGATTATTACATAATAGAGAGATGTGCTCACAGAAAATGAAAACAAACCGGGTGGCGTGCGCCGTATTTGAAAGACTGCTTGCCGTATAGAAAGTTTTGGTCATAATTTGAACTCGCCGTATTAACGGAACGCCGTAAGGCGAAACGCCAAAAAGCGGGGCCCTACTGTATATAAACTCATGGTAATGGCAGCACAGTGTGTCTGCGTCAAGCATCTCAATCTCCTCCTTACAGCCACTCAGTACACTAGCTTTTAAAGTCTCCAAGACTACATATTTGTACAAATTTGTACTTGATTGTGTACCCCATAGTACAAGAAGTGCAGCAGCACTTGGAAGAGGAAAATGGAAGTACAAAAGAAGTTCACAGTAAAGGGGTTAGCTGGTGCATTTGTGTGTATGTTTACATTCTGGGTGTCTCTCATGGCAGCTTAATTAAGAAATTATTATACTCAGTGAACAAGGTATGTTGACGGTAATAATAATAATAATAATAATAATTAATAAATAATAATAATCGCTCTGAGGCACTTTAAATGTCATATGTATTTCATAATAATAAACATGACACAAGGGAGGGTTCCCTGCAGCAGTGCAATTTATCAAATGTCACTGACTGTTATCAGTTATCTGACACTTGTCACAACACCATAAAAAAAAGTGATAACGACCATTACAGAAATGCTATGTGCTAAACATACACTCTTTTTGAGTAAGTCAGTCAAGTCAGTAAGTCATTCAGTCAAGTCAGTAAGTCATTCAGTCAAGTCAGTAAGTCATTCAGTCAAGTCAGTAAGTCATTCAGTCAAGTCAGCAAGTCATTCAGTCAAGCAGACGGATAGACAGACAGACACATAAAGAAGCCCAAATTAATAAAAACTGACATAGTATATGTAGAGGTATCGGAGGGTGTGTGGGGCTGGGGGCTATACAGAGAGAGGGAGAAGGTGGGGAGAGGGAGGGGTGGTGACACTTTTGAAGTGTCAGTAAGGGGTCATTCATTGTGACGATGAAATCGTTTACCAACGGGGTCTTAGGCCCTATCTTCGTCGTTAAGTGAGGAGAGGCTTTACAGTGAACCCTCGGTTAACGAAATTAATCCGGTCCAGGAGCTATTACTTAATCTGAATCTTTCGTAATCTGAAACCTCATTTCCCATAAGAAATAATGTAAATACAATTAATTCGTTCCACAAAAAAATAATCACTCTAAAAAAAAAAAAACAATAACATTTACTTACCTTTATTGAAGAGTTGCAGGCATCTGGAAGATAGAGTTGCTGATAGGGGCAGGGTGTTAATGGTTGGAAGGGGAATCCCCTCCAAAGGACTTCAGGTAACAAGTCCCTCTCTGGGGTTACTTCCTTCTTTTCTTTTAATGCATGCTGCTACACTCCCTGCATGCCTGCTACACTCCCTGCATGCCTGCTACACTCCCTGCATGCCTGCTACACTCCCTGCATGCCTGCTACACTCCCTGCATGCCTGCTACACTCCCTCATGCCTGCTACACTCCCTGCATGCCTGCTACACTCCCCATCATGCCTGCTACACTCCCTGCATCATGCCTGCACCCCTGCATGCCTGCTACACTCCCTGCATGCCTGCTACACTCCCTGCATGCCTGCTACACTCCCTGCATGCCTGCTACACTCCCTGCATGCCTGCTACACTCCCTGCATGCCTGCTACACTCCCTGCATGCCTGCTACACTCCCTGCATGCCTGCTACACTCCCTGCATGCCTGCTACACTCCCTGCATGCCTGTACACTCCCTGCATGACCTGCTACACTCCCTGCATGCCTGCTACCTCCCTGCATGCCTGCTACACTCCCTGCATGCCTGCTACACTCCCTGCATGCCTGCTACACTCCCTGCATGCCTGCTACACTCCCTGCATGCCTGCTACACTCCCTGCATGCCTGCTACACTCCCTGCATGCCTGCTACACTCCCTGCATGCCTGCTACACTCCCTGCATGCCTGCTACACTCCCTGCATCATGCCTGCTACACTCCCTGCATGCCTGCTACACTCCTGCATGCCTGCTACACTCCCTGCATGCCTGCTACACTCCCTGCATGCCTGCTACACTCCCTGCATGCCTGCTACACTCCCTGCATGCCTGCTACACTCCCTGCATGCCTGCTACACTCCCTGCATGCCTGCTACACTCCCTGCATGCCTGCTACACTCCCTGCATGCCTGCTACACTCCCTGCATGCCTGCTACACTCCCTGCATGCCTGCTACACTCCCTGCATGCCTGCTACACTCCCTGCATGCCTGCTACACTCCCTGCATGCCTGCTACACTCCCTGCATGCCTGCTACACTCCCTGCATGCCTGCTACACTCCCTGCATGATGCTACACTCCCTGCATGAATGCTACCACTCGTGGCAGTGCCACTAGGAAGCTTCTTTGGACCCATGGTGACTTATTTCACAGTGACAATCACTAAACTACCAAAAAAAAAACAACACATAATATATTGTGAATCTTTAAAAGAGCACGCTAGGTAATGTTCTCTCAATGGTAAACAACGCTTCACTGGCGTCCTGCGCTTGCGCGGAGCAGGCGGACACGTCTAATACCTTTCGGTAACCGAGGAATTTTTCGCTAACCGATTACGAAAAGCTTGGTTTCCGAAGTTCTTAACAGGACCTTCGTTAACCGAGGTCCACTGTACAGTGGACCCCGAGTTTCGTAAAAACTTCACTCCTGAAGTCTGCTCATGCCATTACCGAAGAATTTACTCCTTAAGGAAAATTTCACGTAGGTTAGTCTATTTAGACCCCAAAATACACTTCCACAAGAACTTACAAAATTATACTTACATAACTTGCACGATTTCGGGTATTCGTTAACCGAGGTCCACTGTATTGTAATTATATAATCTCAATGTAAACTTGTATAATAATAATAATAATAATAAATAATTTTTATTTGGACATGATACAAAGAATTACAAAAATCTGAATCTGAGGAAAATCATGAAAATTGAGGCTATCTTTTGACGAAAAAAGTTGCCGATAAATGAAATTCACAAAATTAAGACTCGCGAAATTCAAGGGTCCACTGTATTATATACAAACTCGGAGTTGACACAGTTACCTTTTGCTGATGATACTGTGCTTTTGGGGGATTCTAAAGAAAAGTTGCAAAGGTTAGTGGATCAGTTTGGGAGGGTGTGTAAAGGAAGAAAGTTGAAAGCATATGTAGATAAGAGTAAGATGATGAGTGTATCAAACAATTTAGATAAATATAAATTGGATATCACATTGGAGAGAGGGAGTACGGAAGAAGTGAATGTTTTCTGATATTTGGAAGTTGACTTGTCAGCAGATGGATTTATGAAGGATGAGGTAAACCATATAATTGATGAAAGAAAAAAAGGTGAGGGGTGCGATGAGGTATCTGTGGAGACAAAGAACGTTATCCATGGAGGCAAAGAAGGGAATTTATGAGAGTATAGTGGTACTAACACTGTTATATGGGTGTGAAGCATGCGTTGTAAATGCTGCAGTGAGGAGGCGGCTGGAAGCAGTGGAGATGTCGCATCTAAGGGCAATGTGTGGTGTAAATATCATGCAGAGAATTCGTAGTGTGGAAATTAGGAGGCGGTGTAGTTACTAAAAGTATTAGTCAGAGGGCTGAAGAGGGGTTGTTGAGGTGGTTTGGTCATTTAGAGAGAATGGAACAAAGTAGAATGACTTGGAGTGTATAAATCTGTAGGGAAGGAAGGAGGGTAGGGGTCGTACTCGAAAAGGTTGGAGGGAGGGGCTAAAGGAGGTTTTGTGGGCATGAGTCTTGGATTTCCAGCAAGTGTGCGTGAGCATGTTAGATAGGAGTGAATGGAGATGAATGAGTTTTGGAACCTGACAAGCTGTTGGAGTGTGAGCAGGGTAATATTTTGTGAAGGGATTCAGGGAAACCGGTTAGCCAGACTTGAGTCCTGGAAATGGGAAGTACAATGCCTGCACTTTAAAGAAGGGGTTTGGGATATTGGCAGTTTGGAGTGACTATCTAAACTGTCATATCTGAGCGCCTCTGCAAAGACAGTGATTATGAATGAGTGATGGTGAAAGTGTTGAATGATAATGAAAGTTTTTTCTTTCTTTTTGGGTCACCTTGCATCGGTGGGAGACAGCCTACGTGTTAAAAAAAATACATATACAGTGGACCCTCGCTATTCGAACACTCCAAAACTCACCCTTTTATGTAAGTTTATTATTGTAAGTGCTTTTATAAGTGTATTTTTGGGGGTCTGAAATGGTAACAGCACTTGAACAGAATTCTGGAATGAGGGTGAGTTTTTGAGTGTTCGAATAGCGAGGGTTCACTGTATATACAGAACAATAAATTCTAATATTAATCCTGATCTGAAGCATTTCCCTGATAGTTACAACAGAACCCACAGATATAATACTAGACAAAAATCTCTATGATATACCCAGTATTCAGCATAAAAAGACCCAAAATCTGAGACTCTCTACCAGAAATCTCCAAAACCACTCTCTCTGCCAGCATCTTCAAACTACAGCTTCTCCCCACCGTACTCATTTACCAACGACTCGGACTTACGACGGGCTCTCTGGCCAGTATGTATACCTAAATAATATATATTAGAGCTGATTTCCTCTATTCTGTTGATTACAATATACAGTAGACCATCATTTAACACAGTAGTTACGTTCTTGAAAACGCCGTGTTAGATGAACTGAAGAACTTATGGGAAAAATAGAGTTACTTTCCTGAGAGCTCAAAAAAAACCAAACAACTTTTTTTTAGGCCTCCACATCTTACAAAAATAAAAGTGAATATGTAATTGTAGTTCATTGTTGTGATGTATTATCTTGTTTTTACTGCTTAGGACTACAAATGTAATAGAAATAATAGTATTTCTTACCTTAAATTGTGGGTGCTGGTGTTTGTGGATGATTGTAAAGAGAGTGGAGAGTTATGCTGTGGCCCTACTGGGCTGAGGTGGATGGTAGAGGTTCTGGAACTGAAGTTGATGATTGTACTGGGGTGTCTAACTTTAAGTCAGTCAAGTCATTCTACTAGTAAGTCAGTCAAGTCATTCTACTAGTAAGTCAGTCAAGTCATTCTACTAGTAAGTCAGTCAAGTCATTCTACTAGTAAGTCAGTCAAGTCATTCTACTAGTAAGTCAGTCAAGTCATTCTACTAGTAAGTCAGTCAAGTCATTCTACTAGTAAGTCAGTCAAGTCATTCTACTAGTAAGTCAGTCAAGTCATTCTACTAGTAAGTCAGTCAAGTCATTCTACTAGTAAGTCAGTCAAGTCATTCTACTAGTAAGTCAGTCAAGTCATTCTACTAGTAAGTCAGTCAAGTCATTCAGTAAGTCAGGCAAGTCATTCAGTAAGTCAGTCAAGTCATTCAGTAAGTCAAGTAAGTTATTCAGTCATTCAGTAAGTCAGTCAGTCACACAAACTTATGTTTACCTCTTTTTATGTGTACAAAGTAACACTTCATTACGACCACAGGTTATGTCTTGTCTAATATCTTTGTTTTCTTCGTTAATTCTAAGACTTAAATGCTTATACCTTTTTCTTGCCACTTTGAGCAACACTCAAAGTGGTGTCATGATTGTTTGGCAGATACAAGATATAGTAGTTAAAAGATCAAAACACATTTCACAATCACAGGTTGTTGTAGCAGAGAAGAGGGACTGTACGCATATGAAGTGTGAATGCTGGGATGGTGGGGTGGTGGCAGGGGCAGGCTGGGAGGGTGGTGTGGGTGGGTGAGGGTTGCCGGGGTGGCAGTAGGTCTCCCCCTTTGACTCAATGGCGTTACCCACCACGGGCAACTGCACGCTCAAATTTTTTTCCCCTTCTGCTAACCATGTAAAGTTAATTTTACGTAGTGTTACATAAAAATGTGCCGGAATTCTTCAATCGTGCTATACCCAAATCGTGCCAGATAAACTTGTGTTAAATGATGGTCTACTGTACAGTAAACCAGTGTATATACATTTAAAAATATACCAGAAATGTTATAAATGGTGCAAAGGTGACATTAAAACAATATAAAAATGGTTGACACAAACCCACTACCATTATATAGTATGTTCCTTGCTTAGCGATGAATTCGTTTACCGACGTGGTCTTAGGAACGGAACTCTGTCGTTAAGTGAGGAGAGGCTGTATATGTAACAACATTCCTTCTACACATGGATGAAAGAATTAGAGAATAATGTTCACAAGTTCTTCCCTGCCATGTTAGTCCTCACACCAGCAGTGGCAGTAACAATAATGACAACAATATGCCACCTTGAAACTATTCCTTCAGTGGTACAAACAACTGGAGAATAACACATTATAAGGTGGAGTAAAGGGAAAGATCGAAGGGTGAGGTAAGATGAGGGGTCAGGGAACATTTTTAAAACAAGAAGTGTGGATGTGAGCAATGCATCCAGCCAGCATGCACATTCCATTTTTCTGCTGGTCTCTGTAACAGAATGGTGGAATCCTTCAGAATCCTGTATTTAGTTCTATCTTCCTTCTGAAACAGTTGCTTCTCTGTTTCCCTGTTCATGATATGGGAGTGTAGACTGGGGTAGAGAATGTACTTATCAGCATCATCCATCCTGCAAACATATTGTGTTCTCAAAGATCTACCTGGAGGGTGTTCCGGAGAGTCAATGCCCTCATAGCTCAGTCCTTGACCAGGCCTCCCATTAGATCATGGCCTGATCAACCAGAATGTTACTGCTGGCCGTATATAGTCCAACATATGAACCACAGCCCAGCTGATCAGGTACTGAGGCATGCCTAAAAACAGTGCCTGCATTCCCTGCACTGAGTACTGCTACGCCTCTGCAGTGGTTGTGTTTTTGAGTTTGTGAGGTCAGGTAATTTCTTTTATAGTTTAGTATTAACAACAGCCATGTTCATGCTGGCCTCACAGACAATGGGGCAACAGATATAGCTAACCAGCCCTGTGAGAAGTCAAGATGACAGTCAATGTTGCGGCACTCTCTAGGACCGGTGTGAATTAGTGGGGTTGTCCTCTCACAGTCATGGATAACTTGAAGAAACAAACTTGAGAATGGCAAAAGCATCCTTTTTTTTTTTTTTTTGTCTGTTCACATGACAAGAATGTCATCATGACAAATCTTAAGAGCAGTAAGGAAGAAACCTCTGGTGATGCAACACTTAGTCTTGAGGTCATGTTGGGAAAATAAATTAATTAGATCATCTATATTGGTAGGCTTGCAATAAACCCTGTGTTTGAGAGTGCCCTTCCATGATGAGGAAGATGCCAAGAAAGATTAAGGAATCATCTTGTTTCTCCTCCAGAGAGAATGTATTAGAAGGTTCCATGGAGGTGAGAGCATCCCTGAATTGTGGAAGGTCAAAACATCCAGGAACGATGACTAAAATGTCATACACAAACATGAGTTATGTGATGATGTGAGGAATAATGATGATGAATGGTTCACCACACTGTTATGTGTACTACTTGATAAAGTCCGTCTTCATTAGCCTATGCTATCAGTTGCCAGATAACTGATTGGTTGATATTGAAAAGGTTAAGTTCTATATTAATTAAGTAAAGTCTTAATCCTTATGCATGGAAAAATCCAAACTTAAATATATAGGTAAATGTAGATTGTTACATCTTATCAAAGGAATGAAAAATTAATATAAACTTTCATTACCTGGTTTAAATATTTGTTGTGCATCAGAAGTTTGCTGACAAGACCCAACTGGTTCAATCTTCAGCATATCTACAGCACCATTCAATCTGGCAACCATTAAACGGTTTCCTGACATACACATTGAAGTTACTCCTGCTTTGATACCTTCATCATACATACACTGAAAAATAATGTATTGTATATTTTAACTTCAAACAAAAATTAGAATTATACTTATATAATTACTTATAAAGAGTAAATGTAAAGTAAATTAGTAAAAAAGATCTGTTACTATCAAGAAACTAGGGATGTAATAGAGGAAGAATGCTTATATACACATAACTTATCCATGGAGGCAAAGATGGGAATGTATGAGAGTACAGTGGACCCCCGGATTACATCATTATTTCGTTCCAGAATGCTGTTCAAGTGCCGTTACCAAACGAATTTATTCCCATAAGGAATAATGTAAATTAGATTAGTCCTTTTAGACTCCTAAAAATACACTTACAAAAGCACTTACAAAAATACACTTACATAATTGTTCGAGTTTGGAGCAGTACGTAATCCGGGGGTCCACTGTATAGTGGTACCAACACTCTTATATGGGTGTGAAGCATGGGTTGTAAATGTTGCAGCGAGGAGGAGGAAGCTGGAAGCTGTGGAGATGTCGTGTCTAAGGGCAATGTATGTGTAAATATTATGCAGAAAATTAGTAGTGTAGAAATTAGGAGGAGGTGTGGAGGGCTGAAGAGGGGTGGTTGAGGTGGTTTGGTCATTTAGAGAGAATGGAATAAAGTAGAATGACTTGGAGAGCATATAAATCTGTTGGGGAAGGAAAGCGGGGTATAGGTCATCCTTGAAAAGGTTGGAGGGAGGGGGTAAAGAGGTTTTGTGGGTGAGGGGTTTGGATTTCCAGCAAGCGTGCTGAACGTCTTAGATAGGAGTGTATTAATATTGGTAGAATTACTGACAATATGTTAAGTGGCAGAGAGAATGCATAGTTCCTTTGTATAAAGGCAAAAAGGACAAAAGAGAGAGTAAAAATTATAGGGTAATAAGTCTGTTGAGTATACCTGGTGAAGTGCATGGTAGAGGTATTATTGAAAGAATTAAGAGTAAGACGGAGAGCAAAATAACAGATGAACAAGGAGGCTTTAGGAAGGGTACAGGGTGTGTAGACCAAGTGTTTGCAGTGAAACATACAGGTGAACAGTACAGTGGAACCCCGGTTTTCAAGTGGTGCGGAAATCGAGCAAATCGGATTTAGAGCACTTTTTCGGTGAAATTCATCCCCGGATGTCGAACATCTGCTCGGAAATCGAGTGTATGAGACGCGTCCACTCGCGTTTTACACTCAGCGTGTCTCTCTCTCTCGTTGTGTTAGGAACACACACACTGCGCATTCATCCATTCATTTCTGTGCTTGTTTATTGATTGTGACTGTGAAATAAGCCACCATGGGGCCAAAGAAAGTTCAGAGTGCCAGCCCTTTGGTAAAGAAGGTGAGAAACACAATAGAATTCAAGAAAGAACTTGTAGCAAAATATGAGTGGCGTACGTGTGGCCAACTTCGCCAGGATGTATGGCAAATCAACATCAACAATCTGTTCCATCCTGGCAAGAAAGCAGAAATCAAGGAAGCTGATGTTGCAAAAGGAGTAAATATGCTAACAAAACAGAGATCACAAACAATCGAGGATGTGGAAAAGTTGTTGGTGTGGATCAACAAAAAACAGTTAGCGGGAGATAGTGTTTTGGAGGGGATAATTTGTGAGAAGGCAAGGCAGTTGCATGCGGATCTCATGAATAAAATGCCTGGAACGAGTGCTGCTGTTAGTGAATTTAAGGTCAGCAGAGGCTGGTTTGACAGATTTAAGAAGCGTAGTGGTAAGGCGTGGTGAGGCTTCAAGTTCATACAAACGTGCGGCTGAAGAACTCGTGCATGAATTCAAGGAGTACGTAGAGGTTGAAGGATTCGTCCCCCAACAAGTGTTCAATTGTGACGAAACAGGCCTCTTTTAGAATAAAATGCCAAAGAGGACCTACATCACGAAGGAGGAAAAGGCACTGCCAGGACACAAGCCTATGAAGGATAGGCTAACTCTTTTGTTCTGTGGTAACGCTAGTGGGGATTTGAAAGTGAAGCCTTTACTCGTGTATCACTCTGAAAATCCCCGAGTGTTCAAGAAAAACAGTGTCATGAAGAGTAAATTGTGTGTGTGATGTGGAAGGCTAACAATAAGGCATGGGTCATGAGGCTAATTTTCGTTGAGTGGGTCAATGAAGTGTTTGGCCTGAGTGTGAAGAAATACCTCCTGGAAAATAAATTGCCACTTAAGTGCCTCCTGGTAATGGACAATGCTCCTGCTCATCCTCCAGACTTGGAAAACCTATTGTTTGAGGAGTGTAATTTCATCACAGTGAAGTTCTTGCCCCCTAATACCACTCCTCTCCTCCAGCCCATGGACCAGCATGTCATTTCAAACTTAAAAAAACTCTACAACAAAGCAATGTTTCAAAGGTGCTTTGAAGTGACCTCGGACACTGAACTGACCCTAAGAGAGTTCTGGAGGAATCGCTTCAATATTCTCAATTGCATAAGCCTTATAGATAAGGCTTGGCAGGGAGTGACTTCCAGGACGATTAACTGTTCTTGGAGAAAATTGTGGCCAGAATGTGTCCTCCAGACGGATTTTGAAGGGTTTGAGGCTGACCCTGAGGACCCTACGCCTATTGTGGAATGTATTGTGTCTTTGAGGAAGTCCATGGGGTTGGATGTGAGTGGCGAGGATGTGGAAGAGTTGGTGGAGGACCACAAGGAAGAGCTAACCACTGAAGAGCTGCAAGACCTTCAACTGGAACAGCAAGAGACTGCAGCTGAGGATATTGCTTCAGAGGAGGGGGAAAGAGAGGGGGAGAATGTGCCTTCTTCAGTGATTAAGGACATGTGTGCAAAGTGGAGTGAGTTGCAAAGTTTTGTGGCGAATTATCACCCTAACAAAACTGTTGCAAGCCGTGTCTGCAACATTTTCAATGACAATGTCTTGTCTCATTTTAGGCAAATCTTAAAGAGACACCAGAAACAGAGCTCTCTGGACAGATTTTTAGTGCAACAGGGTCCAGTGCCAGTAAAAGACAAAGAAGATAAGTAACCCCAGAGAGGGATTTGATACCTGAAGTCGTTATGGAGGGGGATTTCCCTTACAAACAATAACCTCAACTCCCTCTCTCCTCCTCATCTTCTTCAATACGCCAACAAGAGTCTTCAATAAAGGTATGTAATGTTTATATTTATTTATACAGCGGAACCCCGAGTATCGGCAGCTTCGAGTTTTGGTCGCTTTTTTCAGCCAAATTTTGTCCCGAGTTTCGGCCATTGCCCCATGTTTCGGCCGGCGTACCAGACTTGTCTGCCTGCCACGCTTGCGTGCCTCCCCGCACAGACGTCGTGAGCCAGTCTAGCTTTGTTTATCCTTGAGTGAACATTACCCTGCGTGCTCATCCAAACATTTCACAATAAATTCATTGTTTAGTGCTTGTTTATGGATTGTAACTGTGAAATAAGCCACCATGGGCCCAAAGAAACTTCATAGTGGCAGCCCTTTGGTAAAGAAAGTGACAAACATGATAGAATTGAAGAAAGAAATTGTAGAAAAATACGAAAGTGGCATACGTGTGGGCGAGCTTGTCAGGATGTATGGCAAAAACAAATCAACAATCACTTCTATCTTGGTGAAGAGAAAAAAATCAAGGAACTGATGTTGTGAGGCAGTGGTGGAGTTAGTGGTTGAGTCAATGGTGGAGTTAGTGGTGGAGTTAGTGGTGGAGTTTGTGGTGGAGTTTGTGGTGGAGTACATGAGTGTAGAAGGTTTGCGAGTTTTGTAAACAAACCAGTTGTTGTTGTTGTTACCAGCCAGGACACGAATGGTTTTTGTTCACTCCGTAAAGCTGACTGGAAAAACATCTCATATTTATGTTAATTTATATGTTACTTAGTGTGTTTATTATATAATTTTGTGTTCCTGCATGCCAGCACAGGCACAAGTTGTGGAGTTTAAAGCAGTTAAGTTCAGTGACAAAGTGTAGCATTAAGAGCGTAGCAATTAAGCGATAGAAAAAGGACGAAACGAAATAAACTTCTGACAGCATAAGCCGCTCTGCCTATCTTCTGCAAGGTATGTAAATGGTGTATGCACACCTGTTCATTTGTACATTATGGTTTTCTTATGAAAGAAGTGATCTAATGCAGTTAGCATTACAAAATCCGTTTTCTCTTATACTAACACGTCTGAAGGAGGAAAGAATTGGAAGATGTCTTCAAAGCTGGAGCAAGAATGCCTGCCACCACATACGTAATGACATATATATTTTATTCATTCTAGAGTGTATATCAGGTTTTTATGTTATTTATATTGTTTATTATGTCATATTAGATGAATTGTGATAGATAAATAAGCCATAAAGTTGATAATAGCGTCATATTGAAGTACTATTTTCTCATGCCTCCTGACAGCAGGAACGGATTACAGTGGACCCCTGGATTACGTCATTACAGTGGACCCTCGGAAATCGAACAGCTCGGCAATTGAACATATCGGAAATAGAACAAGAAAATTGATATAGGCAATCGAACAAAATATCGCTAATTGAACAAGTGCGTACAAGACCTGTCCGCCCAGGCGCGCTTGGGTGCCTCAGCGCGCAGGTGTGGAGAGCCAGTCTCATGTTGTTTACACTTGAGATAACAATACCCTGGATGCTCATCCAAACATTTCACAATTAATTAATTGTTTGGAGTTTTTTCATTAAGTGCAACAGTGAAATAAGCTACCATGGGTCCCAAGAAAGTTCCTAGTGGTACCCCTGTGGTGAAGAAAGTGCTAACTCAGGTGCTATAGTTTTAGATTCTTATTAGCTGTAAATTGACTACCTTAGCTCATTCTTTTCATTTTTGTAAACCGGCAGGCCGGACTTGAGTTCTGGAGATGGGAAGTACAGTGCCGGCACTCTGAAGGAGGGGTGTTAATGTTGCAGTTTTATAACTGTAGTGTAAAGCACCCTTCTGGCAAGACAGTGATGGAGTGAATGATGATGAAAGTTTTTCTTTCCACCCTGCCTTGGTGGGAATCGGATGTGTTAATAATAAAAATAAAAATAATGTTCAACGTACTAACTCACGTGCCAAAAAATCCTTTTGCATTGTCCTATTCTTAGGTCTACTTGTGTTGTTCTAATTTTAAGTTTAATTATAGAATCACACTAAATCTTATGATTCCAAACATTGATCCTGAAACCAACCTTCTATTAAATGACTTACATGAACCTAACAAAACTGTCATTACTACACAGCAGAACAGGCTAAAACACTACTCAAATCCAACAATAACATAACTATCTTTAATTACAATGTCAGATCTTTAAGCAAACATTTTGATGACCTCACTGCATTATTAAACTCACTTCAGGCCAGTATGTCCATCATTGTTCTCACTGAAACATGGTTAAAGCCTCATACAACAGATATCTATGCCATTCCTGGTTACACAGCCATACACAATTGTCGGCCAGACCAACAAGGAGGTGGCACAGCTATGTTCTACTCAGACCAGCTTGAATGTATTAACAATACTTGCACAAGAGATGAACATGGAGAATATATAATAGCTAAATTTAAATCCAAATATCTACAAAAACCTCTCACAGTTATAAACATCTATA
>WNWK01040058.1:0-17153 GCA_009830355.1 Cherax destructor | reverse complement strand
AACAAGACTCCTGAACACTGTTCCCCCAAAAGGGGAAAGGGTTTTTGGGCCCCCCCCCTTTTTTCCCTTTTTATACATCGGGGGCCCCTTTCTAAGTTTTCAAAAACTTCCCCTATTCTTTTGCTGCCCCCGACTTTTGTCTTTTGGGGGGTTTTGGGGAGAAAAGGGTTTAAAAGGGGGAAACATGGATGGATGGTGACTGGTTATTGACGGGGTCTGTGAGGGGGAATCCCAGCCCTTTTTCCCCTTTCTATCCCCTAGCGGAATGAGGGGGGGGCCTCTCGGCCCACACCGGGCCTCGGCGTCACAAGTAACAAAGGGATCAGATATATAACATAGCAAAGGTTATTTTCCACACAAGTGTATCATATTACTACAGCCGGCCATGTTACGTTTACGCCGGCATTCAATAAAACTCTATAGACTGAACAGACAGGTGATACTGGGGTGATTCTATAAAAGCAAACACATTTATAACTTAGAACTAATCAAGAAAATTATAACAAGATTAAATCGACTGAATAGATAGTAATAACTGATCTACTACCCACAATTCTTAAAGTAATGGTTCTTAATGTAATTGAATGGATCTTGATGTAATGCATTACAATTATATCAAAATTATATCACAATTTTCGACAAAACCGGGGGCCCACAGGGTGAAGCGATCCTTTGCTGTCTTGAAGCCTGGTGCACTTTTTTCTTGCTGACTGATATAAGTTCGTGTTGGCATTTTCTTCCAGAAAACACTTGTCTCATCAGCATTAAACACTTGATGTGGCTCATAGCCACCCTTAGTAGGACCCCCACTGACTCAATGGTTTAACCCACCGCTCGCTCAAAATTTTTCCCCTCCTGCCGAACCGTGTAATATCATCTTTACATCGTGTAAGATGATAATGTGTCGCAAATCTTAAATCGTGCAATACTGGTAACGTGCAACATAATCTCGTGCTAAATGACATTCTACTGTATCAAGTCGTACCTTACTAATAGAAAGCAATACGTCTCTATCAAGGACACCTCCTCCTCAACAAGACTCCTGAACACTGTTGTACCACAGGGAAGCGTTCTTGGCCCCCTCCTTTTCCTTTTATACATCAACGGCCTTCTAAGTGTGTCACAACAACTTACGCCTATTCTCTTTGCTGACGCCACGACTTTTGTCTGTTGTGTGGGGTTCTTGGAGATAAAAGGTAGTCAAGGGAAACACTCGGATGGATGGTGACTGGTATATTGACGGAGTCTGTGAGGAGAGATACCCAGCCCTTCTGTCCATTTCTATGCCTATCGTCGGAATGAGAGGGAGGCCTCTCTCGGCACGCACACATGCGCGGGCCTCTGACGTCACAAGTAACAAAGGGATCAGATATATAACATAGCTAGGATTACTTATAATACACTACACAAGTGTATACATATTACTGACAGCTCGGCCATGTTACGTATGACGTCTCGGCATTCAATACAACTCTATAGACTGAACAGACAGGTGATACTGGGGTGATTCTATACAAAGCAAACACATTTATAACTTAGAACTAATCAAGAAAATTATAACAAGATTAAATCGACTGAATAGATAGTAATAACTGATCTACTATCACAATTCTTAAAGTAATGGTTCTTAATGTAATTGCAATGGATCTTGATGTAATGCATTACGAATTATATCACAATTATATCACAATTTTCGACGAAAACCGAGGGACCACAGTGGTCCCTCGGTTTTCGCCGAAAATTCGTTCCAGAATGCTGCTTAAGTGCCATTACCGAATTTTCTGCAAAAACCGAGGGACCACTGTATAATACAGTGATCCCTCGGTTTTCGTCGAAAATTCGTTCCAGAATGCTGCTCAAGTGCCATTACCGAACGAATTTACTTCCTTAAGAAATAATGTCACGTAGGTTAGTCTATTTTAGACCCCAAAAATACACTTGCAACAGCACTTACGAAAATACACTTACATAAATGTTCGAGTTTGGAGATGCACGAAAACCGAGGGACCACTGTATTGTAAGTGCTTTTGTAAGTGCATTTTGGGGGGTCTGAAATGGACTAACCTACTTGACATTATTTCTTAAGGGAGTAAATTCGTTCGGTAATGGCACTTGAGCAGGCTTCTGGAATGAATTTTGCTCGTTACTCGGGGGTCCACTGTAGCTTGAACTAGACTAGTCAATTTTCTTGTATTCATTGTAATTCACCTAATGACCATATGTACAATTACTGCACTGCTATTGCCTTATTAATCTTTAGTCTTGAGTTTGTCCGAAATGCTCTGCATATAAAGGGGTTTCTGGCATATACACCCAATTATTATACTCCTTTGTACAAACATGTATCATGCTGAAATAAAATTATTATTTCTATAATTATTAGAGGCTGTGCCATGCAAAGAGTAAGTTACAATTTATTCGGCATATGTCACACTCCCATAGGCTGCCTCCCAACCAGTGAACAGGGTGCTAAGGGTTTAACGATTATTAGGGTACCCGTCGTTAAATCAGTACCTTGGTTCAATGTCCAATCATGGGCGATGTGGCTCACTCGCGGTCAGCATTTGCCAAACTTGCCTACCTGCTGGTTGAGTACATTGCTCTCTCTCTGGCTTTTGCTTTAGCCATTCTGTCACTGTCGTGTGATACACTTACTATTCAATCTCTGTACATAGTGTACATAAGAGTACTGTATATCCAGCAAATTATATCTGGTGAAGGAAATACAAGTTATAGTCTATCTGCTGAGTTTGTTCTGCTCCAAAGCCTATTATGACCAGGTCACAGGCCATTCATTACCTGTGTTTGTAATAGAGGCTGTATATAGTAATGTATATATTGTACAGCCTCTCCTTACTTAATGACGGAGTTCTGTTTTATAGACCATGTCGTTAAACAAATTTGTCGCTAAGTGAGGAGCATATTATAATGGCAATGGGTTTGTGTCAACCATCTTTGGTATTGTTTTAGTGTCATCTTTGCACCATTTATAACATTTCTGGTATACTGTATTTTTAAATGTTTATACAGTAGTGTACTGTATATATTGTAATAAACAGAATAGAGGAAATCAGCTCTAATACATTATTTAGGAATGCAAACTGGTCAGAGAGCCCGTCGTAAGTCCGATCGACGGTAAACGAGGATGTCGCTAAGTGAGGAGAGGCTGTATTTACACACATTTATTTTATTTACTTTCTTAACAAAAACCTAATAAATTTTGTGTATACACTGTAGTGCCACTGAGAGAACTTTCACGGCACACATAAGTATGATAAAGCACCTAAATTACTGGGAACAGTTGAAGTCCCTTGATTTGTATTCCCTGGAATGCAGGTGAAAAAGATACATGATAATATACACTTGGAAAATCCTAGAGGGATTAGTACCAAACTTGTACACGAAAATCACTCCCTATGAAAGCAAAGGACTCAGCAGGAGATGCAGGGAGACCACGAGTACACTAAGAGACAACACAATAAGTGTTAGGGGCTCAAGACTGTTCAACTGCCTCCCAGCATACATAAGGGGGATTACAAATAGACCCCTGGCTGTCTTCAAGAATGCGCTGGACAGGCACCTAAAGTCAGTATCTGATCAGCTGGGCTGTTGTTCATACACTGGTTTACGTGCAGCCAGCAGTAACAGCCTGGTTGATCAGAGCCTGATCCACCATGAGGCCTGGTCTCAGACCGGGCCACAGGGGCGTTGACCCCCTGAAACCCTCTCCAGGTAAATTGCTATTATTGTCACTGGATACAGCAGTGTACTGTTGACAACAATGGAAAAAAAACAAGCAGGGAACAACCTGTAACATTTTGCTCTGTATAGAACTACAGTATATCAAGACACTGATAAAGCTCTACACAGTAAAACATCACAAAAAAAAAAATCTTTATTTCTATAAAGTATAGTACACTACACAAGTGACATAAGATTAATTGATGTGTATAAACTATTTTATGGAAAGCCCCTTGCTATGGAGAGCAGTTCTGGCATGTTATGTACCTGTCTTTCATTATCATCAACACTGCTATCTGGTAGTAATGCTACACCTCTTTGACTGGAATCATATATAGTAGGGCCCCGCTTTACAGCATTTCGCCTTACAGCGTTCCGCTAATATGGCGATTTCAAATTATGACTAAAACTCGCTATACGGCTCCCTGTCTTCCTAATATGGTGTGTCATACCCAGTTTGTTTACATTCTCCATAAGCACATCTCTATTTTGTCTGGAAACTTTCCAAAATTTCAAGTGTTTTAAGGTTATTGCCTATTTTATATGTACATTGGAACCCCAAGTTTCGGCCATAATTCGATCCAGGAGGCTGTTCAAATGCTGTTACCGAATGAATTTGTTCCCATAAGGAATAATGTAAATTAAATTAGTCCGTTTCAGACCCCCAAAAATACACTTACAAAAGCACTTACAATAATACACTTACATAATTTTTCAAGTTGGGAGGTGGCCGAAACTCGGGGTACCACTGTACTCTGAAAATTATACTTATGTGTACCTTTACCTAAATATACTTGCACACTGTGCTGGTGTGCAGGTACACATTAAAATCACTAAGAGTGTCCCTTTAGTCTTAACGCCATAGTAATACTACGTAATAATAATCATTCCTGGGTACATTAAATGTCTTATTTATGTCTATATTGACATTTTCATTAATCCATCTATGATATTTTCTTCAAAATTATATAAGAAACACGTTTCATAGCATATAAACATGATACATACACCCACAGTATAAAAATTGACATAAATATGAGATGTGTTTACCAAACAGCTTTGTAGGAGTATTGGAAGAATTAAGTTTTCTCTAGTCAAACACCAGTTACTGGGGGATAACTGTAGAAAAATATTCCTTTCGTATGCCTTCACTCTATATACAGTGGACCCTCGGTTTTCATTTATCTCCGTTTTCGCCGATTTCAGTTTTCACGAATTTTTTCGTGGAAATATTACCTCCATTTTCGCTGATTGGCTCCGTTTTTGTCAATGGTACAGAACCTGTCCAGTGCCCAGTGCACATACAAAGCCCGCAAGCCCGCCTCCCACGCACATTCCCAGGCAGTGTAGCATTGTTTCTGGTTGAGTGAACATTATCCTGCGAGTTCATACAAAACATTTCTTAACAATCCATTGTTTTTGACTCTTTGATTATTGTGTGTAACTACTAAATAAGTCACCATGGGCTCAAAGAAAGCTCCTAATGCCAGTCCTTTGGTAAAGAAAGTGAGGAACACCGTAGAACTGAAGAAAAAAATAATAATAGAAAAATATGATAGTGGCGTACGTATTGCCGAGCTCAGCAGGATATACAATAAGGCCCCATCAACCATCAGTTCCATTGTGGCAAAGAAAAAAGAAATCACGGAAGCTAATGTTGTGAAAGGTGTGAATACGATAATGAAACAGAGACCACAATCAATTGAAAATATGGAGAAATTGTTGTTGGTGTGGATAAACGAAAAACAGCTAGCGGGTGATAGTGTTGTGCAATCTATCATATGTGAAAAAGCAAGGCAGTTGCATGCCGATCTTGTCAAGAAAATGACTGGAACCAGTGCTGATCTTGGTGAATTTAAGGTCAGCAAAGGCTGGTTCGAAAAATTCAAGAATCGAAGTGGCATACACAGTGTTGTAAGGCACGGTGAGGGTGCCAGTTCAGACAAACATGCGGCTAAAAAATTTGTGCACGAATTCAAAGAATATGTACAGGCTGAAAATTTCAAACCCAAACAAGTGTTTAATTGTGACGAAACAGGCCTCTTTTGGAAGAAAATGCCAAGAGGACCTACATCACGCAGGAGGAAAACACTGCCAGGACACAAGCCTATGAAAGACAGGCTAACTCCCTTGTTGTGTGCTAATGCTTATGGGGATTTAAAATTGAACCCTTTACTTGTGAATCACTCTGAAAATCCCAGAGTGCTCAAGAAAAACAGTGTCGTCAAGAGTAAATTGTGTGTGATGTGGAAGGAATGGGTCACGAGGGAAATTTTCCTTGAATGGTTTAATCAAGTGTTTGCCCCGAGTGTGAAGAAATACCTCCTGGAAAAGAAATTGGGACTCAAGTGAGTCCTGGTAATGGACAATGCTCCTGCTCATCCTCGAGACTTGGAAGACCAATTGTCTAAGGAATTCAGTTTTGTAACAGTGAAGTTCATGCCTCCTAACACCACTCCTCTCATCCAGCCCATGGACCAGCAGGTCATTTCTAACTTCAAAAAACTGTACACCAACGCAATGTTTCAAAGGTGCTTTGACATAACCTCGGACTCTGAATTGACCTTAAGAGAGTTCTGGAGGGATCACTTCAATATCTTCCAGTGCATAAGCCTTATAGATAAGGCTTGGCAGGGAGTAACTTACAGGACGATGAACTCTGCTTGGAGAAAGTTGTGGCCAGATTGTGTCCAAGAGAGGGATTTTGAAGGGTTTGGGGCTGACCCTGAGAAGCCTATGGAAGTTGTGGAAAGTATTGTGGCATTGGGGAATTGCATGGGGTTGGATGTGGCGAGATGTGGAAGAGTTTGTGGAGGACCACAATGAAGATCTAACCACTGAAGAGCTGCAAGAGCTTGAGGTGCAACACCATCAAACCACAACTCAGGAAATTGCTTCAATGAAGGAGGAAGAGAGATGTAAGGTGCCTTCTTCAAAGATTAAGGAGATTTGTGCAATGTGGACTACAATGCATTCATTTGCGGAGGAACATTACCCTAACAAAGATGTTGCAATCCGTCTCGGCAACATGTACAATGACAATCTCTTGTCCCATTTTAGGGACATTTTAAAGAGACGCCAGCAAGAGAGCTCTGGACAGATATTTAGTGCCACTTGTGTGCAGTGACTCTCAAGCTGGTCCTAGTGGCAGTAAAAGACAACGAAGGGAAGTGACCCCAGATGAGGACTTGGTACCTAGAGTCCTTATGGAGGGGGATTCCCCTTCCAAAGAATAGCCTCTCTTCCCTCTCCCCTCCTCCCTGTCTTCCATCCAGCAACATCAGTCTTCAATAAAGATAAGTGTCAAGTTGAATGTTCATTCTTTTGTGCATGTAAATCTATCTTTAAGGCCCTCCCAAAAAAAATTTTTAATACTTCTGGGTGTCTGGAACGGATTAATTGAATTTACATTATTTCTTATGGGGAAAATGGTTTCAGTTTTCGCCGATCCCTCTGGAACAGATTAAACACGAAAACTGAGGGTCCACTGTATAGCTATTCACGACCCTTGTGGGTTTAGCGCTTCTTGAACAGCCTTGAACCTCAACAGATAGCCTTGAATAGCCTTCAACATTAAGAGCTAGCCTTGAACAGCCTTCAATATCAACAGCTAGTCTTGAACAGCCTTCAACATCAACAGCTAGCCTTGAACAGCCTTCATTATCAACAGCTAGCCTTGAACAGCCTTCAATATCAACAGCTAGCCTTGAACAGCCTTCAACATCAACAGCTAGCCTTGAATAGCCTTCAACATCAACAGCAACACACACTCCTTCAAGAGCTTCACACAAGTCTCCAAAACGAATAAAATTAGTTGAAGAATCAGAGGATGATAGTGTGACCATCTTCTGATTTTATTCAATACACTGCCACTCACCTTTCACACATTCGTATTAATATTTTAAGGTAAGTAATAAGTGTACTCTGTGTGTATCTTACTTTTTATTGTGTTTTTTAATGCCTAGTTCTATTGCTAACTTAATATAAGTTAGTGTAAACTTGTTGTCTGGCATTTATATGCATTTATAAATGGAAAAAAATGGTGTTCCCCACTTATAAGTGGGCCCTACTGTATGTATTTAAACTCACTTCATTAATGTTTTATTTACTAAATTCACAAAAACATGAAAGTTTATATATAGCATCATTGGCATCATTGTAACTGCTATCTGGAATACCCTTTATTACCAACACAAAAAATGCATATTCAACCCATGACTGCCAGAATGGTACTAAACATGGCTTTTGCATTAAGGACACAGTTTTTTTGACTGGACACAATTTTTGTGAATAAAAGCTAACATGTTCCCCCAATACAAATTAGGCACACAATTTTTTAGTAAATTTACTTTTGTCCAATTACCCACATGGACACATTTATATCACTACTAGTTTAAGAGTTAAACAAAGTCTAAATTATTAAAGGCATTACACGACAGAAGCTGTAACAATTGATAGTATTTGAATACAGTTAAGGTGTTTAAGAACAATAAATATTAACAATTAGAATATGTAATAAAAATTAGCAATTCCATACTTCATTATTATTACTGTACAGGATATTCAGGGAAAGCAGTAGTGGTCATACAGTGATGAATGTTGGAGTGGAAGTGTTTAGGGAAGAACATCAGCAGAAAGAAAGGAAAGACAAGGGGTCCTGGATGATGTACTTAATCAGTATGGGTAATACAGTGGACCCCCGGTTTACGTAATTAATTTGTTCCAGAATGCTGTTCAAGTGCTGTTACCAAACGAATTTATTCCCATAAGGAATAATGTAAATTAGATTAGTCCTTTTAAACCCCCAAAAATACACTTACAAAAGCACTTACAAAAATACACTTACATAATTGTTCGAGTTTGGAGCAGTACGTAAACCGGGGGTCCACTGTATTCTGTGAAGGGATTCAGGGAAACCAGTTAGACAGACTTGAGTTCTGGGGGTGGGAAGTGCAATGAGTGCACTTTAACCTTTTCAGGGTCCAAGGCCATTTTTGGAAGGGGGTGTGTCAGTGTCCAAGAATTAAAAAAAAAAAAAATCTTATTTTTTCTTATGAAATGGTAGAGAATCTTTTTCTGAAGGTAATAAAACAAAAAGTGCGAAATTTGATTGAAAATTTACGAAATTATGCTCTCGCAAATTTTGATGCGTCAGCATATTTACGCATCGGTGATTTTCACAACTTTGACTCCCATTTTAAGCCAATTACATTATTCCAGTCGACCAAATTCTTTGCTATTTCACTAGTATTACTTCTATTCTATCGATTGAGCACAAGAAATCGCCCAGTCAACTGTTTCAACTACAAAATAAAGTGATTGGAAATTGGTAATTTAGCCAATTTAACTCAAAGTTCAAAATATTCCAATTTCAAAATAGGGTGCAGAATAAACAATGCAGGCATTCCTGGCACTAAACTAACATTTCCTCTGTTCATTAGTTACGTTTTCAGTCTTTTCAAATGAATTCCATTTTGATTTTTTATTCACATAATGAATTTTTATGTAAACCAAAAAATGGAAGATTTACTGTTATGCAATATTGTAATAATTGTACAAATAATATCACCACATTTGTGAACGTATATTAGACCCACCAGCTGGCGCGTATTAGACGTGTGAGGTCATTTGTTTACTCTTGAACATTGGCAAAAATTTAACATTTCCGCTACTTTGAGCTCAGTTTCATGCCATTTCCAATACTAAAACCAATCAAAATCATCTCTATATCTGTAATATATCTTCCATTCTATCAAATGAGATCAAGAAATCGCAAAGACAACAATAAAAAGTACACAAAAAAACACTGCAAAGTCGCTGTTTTAATAAAAAATTACAGTTTCAGTTTTTCTTCTCTTATTATGCACTGTGTGCTGCAGGATTTGTTTTATGTGGTGCACACTTACCACATAGATGTATTCTCTCATATCCAGGCCCAAATTTACCGCTCAGAGCTTATCTGAGTGAGCTGAGCTCATGACGTAGAACTACGGCACGGACCCTGAAAGGGTTAAAGGAGGAGTTTGGGATATTGGTTGTTTTAAGAAAACATAGGTAAAACCTTAAGCTAATGAGCTTCCTGCTTAGTTTACTCATCCTTGGTGGGAAATAACCCATGTCTCAAAAAAATTGAAATTATAAAAATTCACTAAGCAGTTAATAATAAAGGAACCAATTAGGCAATAGTAAATAATAATATTTTGTTTAGAGAGTTGAGTTAATTTTTCCAATAATATGGTGTGTAACATAAAATGATTTTACTTTACTAAAAAGAAAGTGCTAAATTCATTGTGGTCATATACAAGTTAATGCTGAAATGTAAATAAATGAAGAAATAGCCTCCTCCATCCATAGGCCTCTCACTACACTGTGTACTTTCTAAAATACTAGAAGACAATGTATGTGTGTTCGAACTGGCTGCCACCAGAAAACTGCAATCTCAGTCTGGTGAATAGTAACCACATGATATGCTCACACTGGTGCAAACTGGGATTATGTTCACTATGCACTCCATAAACGAATGACTATGAACCAATAGATGGCTGTAAAAATACACTTTCAGCACAGAAAACTTTTACTACTGTACTAGTATAACATTTCGCCCAACAGGGGCTTTATGAAGTATACAGCATACATGTACATATATAAACAGATGTATAAAAAGCAGTGTACGTATATAAAAATTATACCTACTGTAATCTCGGGAGAGTTATTTCCGTAAAGTTGACCGGAACTCTTACGAAATCTGGGGTTTAGCAACTTCCTAAGTTATCCAGGATTACTTTTAAAAGCGGTCTGTGACAGAACCAACCAGCTTGACCTAGTTCAGGCAAACAAGGTGATCAATCTAACTAATCTAAAGAACAAAGAAAAGTAAGCACAAGTGACCATGAACCTATAACTTTTAATACATACATGTACGTATTAGTGTACATAGAAGTACAATAATAAGAATAATGCAATGAAGGTCCCAGATATTTGCTTGGCTGATTACAACAGACTTAGGGAACACTTGGCTAGTGAAGAATAGGATAACTAGACCAATGATTATATCAATGAAGATCTTACATATACAGTGGTCCCTCGGTTTTCGCCGAAAATTCGTTCCAGAATGCTGCTCAAGTGCCATTACCGAATGAATTTACTTCCTTAAGAATAATGTCACGTAGGTTAGTCTAGTTTCAGACCCAAAAATACACTTAACAATAGAAAATACACTTACATAATTGTTCGAGTTGGAGATGCAGTATGAAACTGAGGGACCACTGTATTCAATGAATGATTTACATATACATACAGTGGTACCCAGTTTCGAATTGCTCCAGAAGGCTGTTGAGTGCCATTACCAACAAATTTGTTCCCATAAGGAATAATGTAAATTAGATTAGTCCGTTTCAGACCCCCAAAAATACACTTACAAAAGCACTTACATAATTGTTTGAGTTGGGAGCAGTATGAAACTCGGGGTACCACTGTATTTCTAAATACAACCCTTGGTTAGATCCGAAAAATTAGAAGTAAAGAAGGCTTCTAAATATACATTATTTTGACGTGTAAGACAAGCAATAAGTAACCGAGGTCCAGAGAAGAAACAGCTTCAACTGAAAAATTAAGAATGAACAGAAGGCTTAAATTTCTTATGGGAGAGAAGAGAGGAACTGATTGGTGCATCAAAAGAGGAGAGCCTCACCTTAATATAATATAATATTAATACATATTTTTATTTCGATGCATGTTACAAGTGTACACTGTTATTGGTAGTTACAATTATAAAACTGTAATGCAAGAGAGCCACTGGCATGCCATGGCATTAGGGGCAGTTTATTTTATTCTAAAGACTTATTCACTAAGTACTTAATGCTAGAGAAATTGATTACGTAAAAGACAATACAAGAGAAATTGGTTGAGTATAATCTAGTTGTATATTTTAATTCAAGTTACAGTATGTTGATGCTATACTAGTATAATAACAATACTAGAAAAATTTATTGAGTTTCTTCTAGTTATATATTTTATTTCAAATTAACAAAATGATGTACTACTTAGATATTTTAAAATAGACAATAGTCCTAGACCCAATTACACTTACAAAAGCATTTAAATAATACATAGGGTGAGTGGAATCTTCAGTACACTAATTATGACAAAAAGTATGAAATTACAAGTGAGGATGACATATAAAATTGAGATTATCTTAAGTAAAATAATATTGGGTTTGAAAGTTTGTTACAGTATGAGTATTTAGTATAAGGTGAGTAGGTGATTTTTGAGAAGAGTCTTGAATTGATTTTCAGACAAGGTTAACTTAATATTTACTGGTAATGAATTCCAGATTCTGGGTCCCTTTATGTGCATAGAATTTTTACATTGGTTAGTATGAACTCGGGGTATGTCATATAGTGATCTGTGTCTTGTGTCATGGTCGTGGGACCTATTAAAGTTGTTGAGGAGAATTTTGAGCGGAGGGTTGATATTAGCATGTAGAGTTTTATGTATGTAGAAGGCACATGAATAGGTATGAATATTTTTTATGGTGAGTAGTTTTAAGGTTCTGAATATAGGTGGAGTATGCTGTCTAGAGTGGGAATTTATTATCATCCTGACTGCAGCAGCTTGTGGACCAATATGGTCATATGAAAAGAGAAGTCAAAAAAGGGATAAGAAAACCTAAACATGACTACAAAATTAAAGTTACTAATGAGTTCAAGACAAATCTGAAAGAATTTTTTCACATGTACAAAACAAAAATTTGGGAAAATTTGCATTCACTTAAAACCAGGAGAGGTAGTGGTATGTGATAAATGGTTTTGAAAACCGACAGCTTGAAGAATTGAGACACTTATGCAACATATGGGAATCTTTATTGAAGAAACGTTTCGGCACACAGTGGCTTCATCAGTCCAACACAAAGCAGGAAGGTATAAGGATAGGAGGAGTTTGAGGTAATCAGTCTCTCAGCCTGGAATTCATGTGTTCAGTCTATCACTCTTGTAGGAAGTGCAGCATATGGCCAGAAAAGTGGCTTTTATACTGCAGTCAGTTGAGTCGAAGCAGGAGGAAGCTGGATCACAGTGGTACCATCCACTAGTGTAAGTAGGTCTTCGTCCAAAGGTTGGACAAGTGTTGAAGAAAATCTTTGTACGTATCAGGATCCCATGATGTTGCAGTGTCTGACAGATGTGATAAATGGTTTTGAAAACTGACAGCTTGAAGAATTGAGACACTAATGCAACATATGGTTATCTTTAGTGAAGAAACGTTTCACCACACAGTGGCTTCATCAGTCCAATACAAAGCAGGAAGGTATCTTCCTGCTTTGTATTGACTGATGAAGCCACTGTGTGGCGAAACGTTTCTTCAATAAAGAGTCCCATATGTTGCATAAGTGTTTCAATTCTTCGAGGTAGTGGTAGTCAAGCTTGATCCAAGGAAGGGTGAGGCAATTCCAATTCCTTGGATCGAGAGTCCTTTATCAAAGTCAAGGTACTACTCTGTAAGCTAGCTATTTTTGTGAGTATTGAGATAAGGTAAATTCATCAAAAAAATCACCATTGTATATTATCACAGCCATTACTGAAACTGAAACATGCTATATAAGTACAGTGGTACCCAGAGTTTCATACTGCTCCCAACTCGAACAATTATGTAAGTGTATTATTGTAAGTGCTTTTGTACATGTATTTTTGGGGGTCAGAAACGGACTAATGTAATTTACATTATTCCTTATGGGAACAAATTCGTTCGGTAACGGCACTCGAACAGCCTTCTGGAATGAATAAAGTATGAAACTCGGGGTACCACTGTACTACTATTAGGTTTGTACAATGTATAAATTTGCTAGATAATGACCTAAACTGAAATGAATGAAATTAATAATACATTCATGGGCGAAGCACTAAACCCACAGGTGCCATTCTGCACCAGAAAAAAATGAGTTAGATATGATCCAAGGCAAGGGAGGTCAGGTGCAAATCCTTGGATAAAAAGCCCTTTACCACTATCATGATACTCCCCTTGAGGTGTCAGCATATACAGAAACTTAATAGGTTATTATATTTACAAATAACCCACACACGAGAGTGAAACTTATGATGCCATTTCGGTCCTGCTGGGGCCATTAGCTAGTCTTACAAAAGTGCAAAAGGGAGGGAGCCAGAATATACATGAGAGGGGGCAGAGATATTCCCGCCCCCTCTCATATATGTTCTGGCTCCCTTCCCTTCATGCTTCTGAGAGTAGTTAATGGTCAAAGTCGGACTGAAACATCATCCTAAATTTCAGTTTCCTATGCGCAGCTTATTTGTGAATTGTTCCAGCCACTGTATTGTGTTTCTTCATTCTTTAGGTTATTATATACTTATGGGTCCCATGGCTTGGTAGGCAACACACTCGCCTCACACAGTGAATGACCGTTGTTCAATCCCTGGCATGGGTGGAAACTTTGGACATATTTCTTTACACCTGCTATCACTGTTCACCTAGCAGTAAGTAGGTACCTGGGTGTTAGTTGACTATTGTGGGTTGCATCCTGTAGGACAAGACTGAAGGACCACAATGGAAATAAGACAGACAGTCCTCTATGACATACTGATTTTCTTCGGTTATCCTGGGTGGCTAAACCTCCTGGTTAAAAATACGAACAAATCTTATAGACAAAGTGCTGAAGTCATAGGGGCCATACAAGGACTGTGGAAATAGGCGGCAATCAGATTTGATCCAAGGAACGGGAGAGCTGGTTCAATTCCTTTAACCAAAATTCCCTCACCAGCGTGAAGGAACTTCCTTAAGGAGAGAAAGTTACAAGACTTAAGTAGTGACGTAAAAGCTACAGTACCTGGTGATAATGTAGTAAAGTGCTACTACAGTCAGGAACGCTGTTTGTAGAGAATACATGGTCTCAGGTTGTTAATGTCATGGTAGGAGGGTGATGGTGCCATCAATGGCAATTCATGACTGGTACGGCGCTCACTTCTTCTTTGTTGGGGTTATCAGGGCCACTGACAGCATAAGCCGTATCGAGCCCGACCTCTCGATGGCACGAGGAAGATGTGTTGCCCAAGGCTGAGCGATGACAGAAAAGGAACAAAGGTTCCTTTGTAAATAGATAGAAACTTGATAGTTTCCGATTAGGTCCGGTGGACATCCTTGCCAAGCCCCAGCAAAGTGGGACCCCCACACCCTCACCTGAGTACAGCAACCGGCTTCCCACCAAATACCGTTAAATAATTATCCGCAGAGCGGAAAAAATGGAGCTGGCTAAAAGTAAGCCGATGAACAGGTGCCCTCCTGTAGAGTGCCCGGCGGGCAAAATAATGAGGACAAGCGTCCCAGAGAACGGGGAAATTGTCACGATACAGGCGAGGAGAGATTGCAGGCCGGGTCACCATTTGAAGACGCCGACATCGGCGAACACCAACAACCGAGAGAGACGTCCACACCCGACGAAGACTAACGCAGAAGTTCGGCGCTCACTTGTAGTGCTTGTTGTTGTTGTTGTTAAGAGGCGACTAAAGCTTACTCTTTATTCAGCCCTACCTAAGTAAGTAAGTTTATTCAGGTATACACAAATACATTTACATAGATTATCATACATAGCAGCATATATGTAGAGAACCTAGGATAACCCAAAAAGTCAGACAGAGTGACTTATTTCCCAGCAGTCAGGGAAAATATATTACACAAATCTGGGTTGGAACTGAAAAAGAAGAAAAGTTCTTTCCAGAAACAGACACCGGAACAATTTGTTCCCAATTAAATTAGGTGGGCCCATTGTTTAAACAGCGGCAAAGCCAGACGCCCATAACCCCCCTATGTTAGTCAATAACGAGAGGCATTCCCCAGACCCAGGAGCTGATATGTACTCACCTATTTGTGGTTGCAGGGGTCGGTCATAGCTCCTGGCCCCGCCTCTTCACTGATTGCTACTAGGTCCTCTCTCTCCCTGCTCCATGAGCTTTATCAAACCTAGTATTAAAACTATGTATGGTTCCTGCCTCCACTATGTCGCTTTCTAAGCTATTCCACTTCCTGACAACTCTATGACTGAAGAAATACTTCCTAACATCCCTTTGACTCATAGGAGCCTTCAACTTCCAATTGTGACCCCTTGTTTCTGTGTCCCCTCTCTGGAACATCTTGTCTCTGTCCACCTTATCTATTCCTCGCAGTATTTTATATGTCGTTATCATGTCTCCCCTAACCCTCCTGACCTCTAGTGTCGTCAGGCCGATTTCCCTTAACCTTTCTTCGTAGGACAATCCCCTTAGCTCTGGGACTAGTCTTGTTGCAAACCTTTGCACTTTCTCTAATTTCTTGACGTGCTTGACCAGGTGTGGGTTCCAAACTGGTGCTGCATACTCCATAAGCAAGTGTCCAGCAGTGGAATAAGATTTAAGATAAAAATTTCTTCGGATTTTTAACCCCGGAGGGTTAACCACCCAGGATAACCCAAGAAAGTCAGTGAGTCATCAAGAACTGTCTGTCTTATTTCCATTGGGGTCCTCAATCTTGTCCCCCAGGATGCGACACACACCAGTCGACTAGCACCCAGGTACCTATTTGCTGCTAGGTGGACATGACAACAGGTGTAAGGAAACACGTAGAAATGTTTCCACCCGCCGGGAATCGAATCCGGGCCCTCCGTGTGTGTAGGGCGAGGAACAGTGCAAAGCAGCGGGCAGGGTAGGACGAGGACCAGTGCCCAGCAGCGGGCAGTGTAGGACGAGGACCACTGCCCAGCAGCGGGCAGTGTAGGGCGAGGACCAGTGCCCAGCAGCAGGCAGTGTTGGGCGAGGACCAGTGCCCAGCAGTGGACAGTGTAAGGCGAGTACCAGTGCCAAGCAGCGGGTACTGTAGGGCGAGGACCAGTGCCCAGCAGCGGGCAGTGTAGGGCGAGTACCAGTGCCCAGCAGCGGGCAGTGTAGAAGGAGGACCAGTGCCCAGCAGCGGGCAGTGTAGGGCGAGGACCAGTGCCCAGCAGCGAGCAGTGTAGGGCGAGGACCAGTGCCCATCAGCGGGCAGTGTAGGGTGAGGACCAGTGCCCAGCAGCTGGCAGTGTTGGGCAGGACCAGTGCCCAGCAGCGGGCAGTGTAGGGCGAGGACCAGTGCCCAGCAGTGTGCAGTGTAGGGCGAGGACCAGTGCCCAGCAGAGGGCAGTGTAGGGCGAGGACCAGTTCGCAGCAGCGGGCAGTGTAGGGCGAGGACCAGTGCCCAGCAGCGGGCAGTGTAGGGCGAGGACCAGTGCCCATCAGTGGGCAGTGTAGGGCGAGGACTAGTGCCCAGCAGCGGGCAGTGTAGGGCGAGGACCAGTGCCCAGCAGTGGGCAGTGTAGGGCGAGGACCAGTGCCCAGCAGCGGGCAGTGTAGGGCGAGGACCAGTGCCCAGCAGCAGGCAGTGTTGGGCGAGGACCAGTG
>WNWK01040057.1:0-17153 GCA_009830355.1 Cherax destructor | reverse complement strand
GTTTTTTGTTGTTAAAATCTTTCAACAACATTCATCCCAAATCTTATACCCCAAATATTTTCAACATATATAAAACTACACTAGGGAAATTTTATATATATATTTGCAATCACGCGTTTTATTGTGATTTCTACCATATTTCAACAAAAAATAATAAAAAAAACAATATTTTTCCACTTCACTATTCACCACTGTAATAGTTTCCAAACTGTTACAAAAACCCCCTAAATTTAAAAAATAATAAACCAAATTATAAAAAATAAAGATTTTCCAAAGCGTTCAGGGGTTTTTAAGAAAAATTTAATGGTAAAAATGTCTGCAAAACCCGACTTCCAGAGCAGTTTGTAATGTCAGTTAGTCTTATGTTAACGGGATACTGCCCCATTCAAAAAAAGTTCCCTTTTTTTCGTTTTAGCCACCATGAAAGCTTCTGGGAATGTGAGACGAGACAGTAGTCACAGTTGCCCCTTAAAACTTTTTACAGAAGATTTTTTAAAAATCAGTCTATTGTAAGGTCTCTCTGTTTTTTTTTCCCCTTTCCTTTTCTCTCTCTCTCTCTCTCTCTCTCTCTCTCTTCTCCCTCCCCCCCCCCCCCCCCCTTTCAATCCTTGCCCCCACCTCTCTCCCCAACTTTTTCCCTTTTTTCCAACTCTATCTCCAACTCTTCTCTCTCCCCCGCTCTGACTCATTTCTTCCCAATTTTTTCCCGGGTTTCCCAGGCAGAATTATATCACATTAAATGTCTTCAAAGGGAAGTTATGGGACTTTATTTTGGTAAAAAAAACAAGAATGTATCGTGATTTTTCTGCATTCACGAAAATTTTTAACATTCTAGAGCATCTATTCGACTTTTTAGTGGTTTTTCAAATTTATCATTTGTACTAAAGTGGTTCAGGGTTCAGTTCCCTTTGGGCCCCCGTCGAATCCTGGCAAAAACTAAGTCTCCCAAAACTGTAGGTGTTTTAGACACCTTTTTTTTTTATTATTGGTTCGATATCCGAATCATTTAGAGGGTTTTACTTTTTTTAATTTTCAATTTTATTGGAAAAATTTTGCTATTAAATTGTGGACAGAGGCTTCCCCCAGTGTTTGATTTCTTGCCTCTGCTTCCTATTTTCTGAAAAAGGGGTAAAACACATGAATGCCCAGGATTTTCCTATGTTCACTGTGATATTTCATTATTTCATAAAATGTAATCACGCTTTTTTTTTGATTTCTTTCATTTTATATATATATATATATATATATATATATATATATATATATATATATATATATATATATATATATAATTTTAAATTTTTCTTTGCTACATTGGCAGACACCACCTGCCACACTCCAGCCGAAAAGGGTGGAGCTGCCAAACCACAGGGAGACCAGAAAAAAATATGAAAACCCTTCCCCCTTGCTATAACTTTCCCAAAGGGTGGGACCATGGAGCATGGGGGAAGTTGTTAAAGTTTCTCAAGGAGCTGGGTGGAAAAAATCATCTAGAAACCAAGGACCACAGGGCGACCAGTTTCCTCTTTCAGAGACTCAGTGTTGGATCCGGGGAAAAGCCTCGTATTTTTGGGGGGGCCCCTGCCGGGGAGTTGGACGAAATATTTGACATGTAGCTCTGAGTTGTTATTTTGTTTTTACTCCCCATTGTATTTTGTCTTGAAATAAAGTTTTAAAAAAGATGGGGGGGGAATAATATTCAAAGGTTCGAAAGAAATCTAAATATTTTTCCCTTGAAGTTTTTTTTTATCTATTATATATATATATATATATATATATATATATATATATATATATATATATATATATATATATATATATATATATATATATATATTTTTTAAAAACCGTTTCCCCACCAAGGCAGGTGGCCCGAAAAAAACTTTCGGCATCATTCACCCCATCACTGCTTCCAGGGGGGTGCTTTCCCTACAGTTATAAAACTGAAACATTAACCCCCCTCCTTCAAAGTGCAGACACTGTACTTCCCCTCTCCCGGACTCAAGTCCGGCCTGCCGGTTTCCCCGAATCCTTCATAAAAGATACTTTGCTCACCCCCAACAGCACGTCAAATTAAAAACCATTTGTCTCCCTTCCCCCTATCAAATAACCCTCTTGCTGGGAAAACCAACCCCTCCCCAAAACCTCTTTTCCCCCCCCCCAACCTTTCCTAGGCCGACCCCACCCCTTCCCCCCCTACATTTTATACACCCCGAGGTCATTCTGTTTTTTCCTCCCCCTACATGTCCGAACCACCCCAACAACCCCCCCCTCAGCCCTCTGGATAATAGTTTTGGAATCCCGCACCTCCCTAATTTCCCAAAACCCCAATTCTCTGCATTATATTCCCCGACACATTGACCCCAGACATGACATCTCCACTGCCCAGCCTTCTCCTCTTCAAATTCATCACCCCTGCTTCCAACCATATAAAAGTGTTGGTATAACTATACTCTCTACTTTCCCCCTTAACTTCCATGGAAAAAATTCTTTGTCCCCACAGCCCAAGTGCACCACCCCCTTTTCCCCTTCATCAATTTATGATTCACCCCCCCCCTTTTCATAGACCCATCTCCCACATGTCCATCCCAAATATCTGAATACATTCACCTCCTCCATACTCTCCCCCCAAACTATCCCAATTTCGTCACCTAATCTTTTGTTATCCTCATAAACCTTACTCTTTCCTATATTCATTTTCAATTTTCTTCTTTTACTTTACCCCCCAAATTCATCCACCAACCTCTGCAACTTCCCTTCAGAATCCCCCAAAAGCACAGTGTCATAAAAAAAAAGCAACTGTGACAACCCCCACTTTGTATTTGATTTTTTGTCTTTAACACCACACCTCTTCCCAAAGCCCCTTGCATTCACTTCTTTTAAAACCCCATCTATAAATATATTGAACAACCATTTTTTATATAAATAATTATATATATATATATATATATATATATATATATATATATATTTTTTAATATATATATATAGGAGGTCCCCCCGGGGAATTTTTTGGGGGGCCCCCCCCCCTCAGAGAGAAGAATAAACTTGTTTCGGGGGAAAACCCCCAAAGGGTTTCCCCCCTGAAGCTGTTAAAATTTTTTCCTACCACCCCGTATATTTTATATTATTTTTTATATACTTTATTTAAAGACAAAATACATTGACAAAAAAAAAAGGGGGGAGTAAAACAGCATAGATAACAACTCAAGAGCTACAAAAAAGGGTTTTTTTTTTTAACCCTCCCCAGCTAGGCAGTTGTTGAAAGGTTTTAACCGGAAAAAGAATTGATGGGATGTACAGTACTGGACCCTTTGCTGGAAATGACCCCTACTTTAATTTTTTGACCCCCGGGAAAAAATTTAATTGTTCGGGATGGGTCTTCCTCGGGGTTGTTGATGATGGCTATGGTGTGCCCTTTTGTCGGATGTTTGTCTTTAAGTGTTTGAGCGGGGGTCCCCTTTTTTGGGGGAGCTACAGTGTCGCCCTTGAAATTATTATTCCCACGTGTTACCTTCTTCCTTTTTTTTTAAACCCTTTTTCCCAAATTTTCTCTTTTCCCAGTGGAATTTTCGGGGGCCCTGCCTCTGTGATTCTGCGATGATGGGGCAGAGGACACAATTATCCGTTTTTTGGGTGGGGAACGCCTTGATGACTAAGTGGTTAGCAGTTTGCCTCGTCTTTCAGGAAATCAAGACAAACATTGCCAAACAGGAGGGGTTGCCCATGCTTTAAGGGTTTCCCCGGGCTTCAAATTGGTAAAAACCCCCATTCCCTGTTAAGAAGGTCTGTGAATTTCCCTGCCTTTGGGCGGGGCTGCTTTAGGTTGGGATGGGTACTGCTGCAGTGGATTTGAATGCCTTTTGATTTTCCCAAACCCAAGGAGGCCCCCTTTGGGGAATTGTCATTTGCCTGTGGGCTGCTCTTTTGGGGGGGGTGTATGTGATCCAGAAACCCATTGTGGCACGAATAATTCCTGTTTCGTCCTGACAGGGCCTTTTTTTTCATTGGGGGGAAAAAGGGGTTTCCCCTTTTTTGGCGCTGGTTTTCATCATCTGCCATACCTCAAACTGGGGGGCCCCCGGGGTTTAAGAAAATGGGGCATGGCACATACCACATGTCACATGAGGTTCATGGTGGTGGTGGGGATTGGTGGAGGAGGGTCTCCCCTCATTGTGGGCGGGGATGGGGGGGGGTGTGGGGGGGGTTTGATGAGGACGTGGATGAGGCGGGGGAGGCTGGGGGGGGAGGGGGGAGAACTGGGGAGGCAGGGGGGGGGAGGAGGGGTGAGGCCTGGGGAGGCGGGTGGAGGGGAAGGGGGGGGGGGAAACCCGGGGGGGGAGGGGTGGAGGAGGGGGGAGAACCTGGGGAGGCAGGGATGGAGGAGGGGGGGGGGACCTGGGGGGCGGGGGGGGAGGGGGGGGGGCCCGGAGGGGGGGGGGGGAGGAGGGTGAAAACCTGGGGAGGCAGGGGGGGGGGAGGGGGGAGAACCCGGGGGGGCAGGGGGGAGGAGGGGTGAGGGGGCCTGGGGGGGGCAGGGGCCCGGGGCGGAGGTCCCCCCTGCCTACGACACCCCCTATACAACACTTTTAACACACCCTGCCCTCTTCGATACACCCCAAGTGGCCCGGTGGCCTGGTGGCCGAGCCCCCCACACACGGAGGGCCCCGGGGTTTACCCCGGGGGGGAAACATTTGGGCTGTTTCCCACCTGTTTTCATGTTCACCTAGCAGAAATAGGTACCTGGGTTGTTAGTCGACTGGTGTGGGTCGCACCCCGGGGGCAAGATTAAGGCCCCCCCTGGAAATAAAACAGACAGCCCCCGATGACGCACGCTTTCTTGGGTTATCCGGGGGGCCCCCCGGGGGAAAAACCGAAGAAATCTTATCTTATTTTAAAATGCTATAATACAAACACATACTATGCACTATATACACACGGTGAAACAAGCACTTTGTATGATTTTTTTTGGGGTTTTCCTGGGTTCTCTACACATATGCTGCTAGTATGATAATCTATGAACTGTTTTGTGTATACCTGAATAAACATTAATCGAAACGGGGGCTCAAGGGGGACACGCCTGTTTTGGGGGGGGGAAAGGGGGGGGGCACAGTTTTTCCCCCCCCCCCCCCGCCCCCTCCATTGGGCCCCTCCCCCCAAAAACCCCCCCCCCCCAGGTGACCTTATATTTTTCCCCCCCACGCTTTTTACCAACACTTTTTTTGATTATGAAGGGGGGGACATCAGAGTCTTTTTCCTTGAAAACGGCTGGGGATTCCCCCAGCCTGTTGGGTGGTAGCCTGGTAGGTGTTCTTGATTGGGGAAAAAATTGTGCCCCCAAAAAACAGAGATGGATGCCCACAGCATCTCTCTGGGGGGGAAATTCCAGGTAAAATTGGTCAATTAGTAAGAACTCATTTAAAAAAAAATTTAAATTTTTGGGGGACCTTGATTGTAGTAGGGGGAAAAGTGGTGTTTTTTTTGGGTAAAGTTCTTGATCGTAACACAAGCACTGGAGGTATGCCTAGTTTTAAGTTGTTAGGTAGCTTACCCATCTCTTTTTGTCCCAAAAAAGATCTGGTTGTGTGGGTGCCATTTTTTTTGGGGAAAAAAATTTGGGAAAAAATTTTTTGGGGTTTTTTATGAGAAAAGTGTTAATACCTCAAAAAAGGGACTTTTAAATTCAGCACTGATGCTTTTTTTAGAGAATTTTTTGGGTTTTTTAAAATGGAGTAGATGATGCTGGTAGCAGGACGTCTGCAGTCGCTGATTTTGGGAGTGTAATGTGTTTTGGAAAATTTTTGGGGGGGAAAAAACTTTTTTCCCCGGGAATTCATTACGGAATCTAGAGCGCTCTGAAAATTCGATGACAAACCCCATGCGTAGCCCCCCTGGCACCAGGTCACTGAGTGACAAGGAGAACTCTGTCTGTCTATCTTCTCTCTCTCTCTCTCTCTCTCTCTTTTTTCCCCCTCTTCTCCTCCTTTTTTTTTTTACCCCCCTTTTTAACCCCCCGGTGAAAAAAAATTTAAAAACCCCCAACAGTGGGAAAATGTCTTTTCCATTGGGAAACAGAGCTTACCCCTAAAGCTCTGTCAAGCTAGAGGCAGGAAGTGGAGCGGAGAACTCTAGGCAACAACCGGGGGTTTTGCCCACGGCCCCGTTTTTTAAATGAATATTTTTTTCACCATCTGCTCTCTCCCAGAATGGGAGGCCACTTTAAAAAAGGGCCCCCCGCCCCTGGATCCCCTTTTCCCCGGAAAAGGGCGTTTCCCACGGCCCTACCGGGGGCTGAGGGGGGCCCGTCTGGGCTGAAGACAGACAGACTTGCTCACAACCCTGATTATTTTTTCTTTATCGTTTTTTTTCCAGTTTTATATTATTTAACTTTAATCCTACAGTTTTAAACACATATTCTTTTTTGTATGAATTTATCTGTATCCCCATGTGATATAAATCACTATAAACATTGGTGAATAAAAACATTTGTTCATTTATTTGTTAAGAGATCTAGCTCCTTGTTCGGTCTGTGGTTTTTTGATTGGCAAAAAAAAGGGCGGAGTGCACAGCAGGGAGATGGGGGCCCAAAATTTTGGGGGAGATGCGGAGGAAAACTGGTATCCAGGACCTCGGCGATAAACCTTGGTTGATGATTGGGGATAATCAAGTAAAAACCTTGCTTTGAACACTGGTGAACTCTTTTCCCCCACCACACTGATTTATAAGGGGGGGTGGTAGGTATAACTTCAATTTTTTTTTTTTAATGAAGTTCGGTCCATATCTTGTTTTTTAGGGGTGGGTTTTGGGAAATTTTGATGATCGTTTTGACACATCTCTGCACGGGGGAGATCATCTTTTATTTATATATAGTCTTGGAATAATAATGATTCGTTAAAATCTGTTAGGATCCTGGCTGATTCTGTTTGCCTTGGTGCTGAGCGTAAATTTCATAAATGCCCTTTTTTTTTTGCCCAATTTTGTACTAAATCATTTATCCCCATTTTTTAGGGCCCAAATCTTTTCACTCTCATCATCATCATCATCATCATCATCATCATCATCATCATCATCATCATCATCATCATCATCATATCATCTTTCACGTCTTCAGCGGGGCTGTTTGCCCCCCGTCTCCCAGTGAGCCCTTTTTCCCCCTGATGATTTTACGTCCCCCTTAACGGCATACCCTCTCGGTAACACGTCTCTCAAAAATTCCACCATTTTAGAAAAATTTTTTTTTGGGGGCATGACCCGAGGGGGGCCCCCCTCAATTTAAAACACCAGTGGAGGCAAGGGTTGGGCATCCCTTTCCCCATCCCGGGGGCCCTGCTTCCCATCCTGTCATTGCCAAATATAGATGTAAATAAACTGGGCGGGGGGGTAATTCTGGGGAAAAAAATTTCCCCCTTTTTTTAAAAAAATCTAACGCCTCGACACAACCTCCCTTTTCACTCCCCAAAAATTTATATAGTTCCTTTAATTTTTTTAAACTTCCACGGGGGGTTTTGTCCCCTATATCATCATTCAAAAATTCCCAACACAACACACAAACTGGTGCGTCCTGTGTTTCACTTTTTTCATTCCTACACTCGAGATGGTCGGGTAAACAACCCACTTGACCTCCCCCAGCACAAATTATTTACTATTGTTTTTTTTCAACCAATGCTGAAAAAAAAAGAAAAAGTACATTCTAAGCAAAAAAAAACAATTATAACATATACTTTAAAAATTTTTTATGCAGACTCTTAAAACTCTTTATCACTCTTAACTCTTTTCTTTTGCTCAACTCTTCCTTTTCTCTTCACTCGTACTTCTACTATCCCACTAGTTTTGGGCACTGTATTCCTTTCAAACCCCCTTTCATCGCCTTCAGGAAAACTTTGTTGGTTAAAATCACTTAATAATCGCTGATTTTTTTCCCCCTTTATGAACACATGACACTTATTAACCCCCCCGAAGCTCGTATCACAAAAAAAAAAAAAAAAAAAAGAGAGAGAGAGAGGGGAAAAGAGGAAAAAGGGGAAAAAGGGGAGAGGGAGGGGGGAAAGGGGGGAAAATGGGAAACGCCAGCTGGCACTGCAAAAGCAGGTCCGGGGGAACTAGGTAGCGGGGTATGTCAGGTCCCTGCTGGGTCATGATTAGGGGGTTTGGGGGCATCGTGTTGGGGGAGCACCCACTGTAGACTTCTCTGGGATCTTATAGGCCTATAGTCCGCCCACTTACAGGTTTTTACCCATTTTTCCACCTATACACGTGGGCCTGCCGCTCTTTAGGCACTCCCACCAACCCAATTTATACAATTCCCAAAACATAACTGAGAGTCTTCATAATTAAAGATTTTATTTTCCACGTAGTACATATCAGATTTCCAAAGACATATTAAAATGAACTGATCATTGCTTAACATGTTCCTCATTAATATTCTGAATAATTAAGAGCTAGCTCTTGTATAGGATAATTTATCAACATGTCCCTGAAATGTATGTATATACACCACAAACAAGAGCTTTCGTGCGGTATGATTTTGTTTATTACATATATTTCTTGCTGTGTATATCTTAATATATCTTTGAGGGAACTGACTCCAGGAACATTATGCTGTCTCTGTTTACGTAAACACTGATACAATGTCTCTTTGTGTTGGTGGATTTTAGAATATATATATACAGTGGACCCCGAGTAACGAACACCTTGGAAATCGTACAAGTATGTAAGTATAATATTGAAGTGCTTTTGTAAGTGTATTTTGGGGGTCTGAAATGGACTAACCACTTGACATTATTTCTTAAGGGAGTAAATCTGTTCGGTAATGGCACTTTAGCAGGCTTCTGGAATTAATTTTGTTCGTTACTCGGGGTCCACTGTATATATATATATATATATATATATATATATATATATATATATATATATATATATATATATATATATATATATATATATATATATATATATATATATATATTCCCTTTCCCATTAAAGTCATATATCATGCTAGCATAGGCTGGGAATTTCAAACTCGATATTCGCAGCTGTTTGCTAATTAATGGGTAATAAAAACTGTTTTAAGTACCCATGCTGGAAGCAGAATAGATCCAAATTATAAGATCCATCAAATGAAGGCATATCCATCAATGCCAAATAGAATTTATTGGGGTTCGACATTTTCCCATGAAGCGCGGGTGTCCATTTGTGTCTGACTCCGAGCAGAGAATGTTAAACAGAATATTATTAAAGAGATATTTGAATGCTAAATTATTGGACGAAATCCTCGAATTTAATGCTAAAGACGCAGTTGTGTAGGGAATGACGTCAAGCGCCATAAAACCTGATTGAATTAAGAGTGTTTTTTATATTTCTAACTAGCTAAGGTGATCACCCAGGTAGATGATGATAGATAGTCTCAGTCTGCAGCCCACTGGTTTAATGATAAACTGGTTTAAAGAACTACTATCTGGAAGCAGTGGGAAACATGTGTTAAATCTTTCTATTTTTTTCCAGCTTAAACTCATTCTTCTCTTCTTATGATTGCCTTAAACTTGAGAAGGTAATATCATTCTTCGATTGTTGCTTAGCTCAGAGAAATGCATTTCTGAATATTCCCAGTTTTTAAGAGGATAATGTCAAATTCTAAACTTGAGGTGACAGAGGATTCAATCAAAATAGTATTGGTTTTAGAGCAATTCCGCTTTCAAATGACAATAACCCACTTACTCTTCCTCCGGATTTAAGATAATATCTTCTATACCTCTACATAATTATTATTATTATTATTAATTTGGGGGAGCGCTAAATCCGTAGGCATTATACAGCGCCTGTTGGGGCGAGGGACGGAAGCCATTCAGGTTTAATTCAGGGCATTGGATGACGGTTTATTCCTGTTATAACTCACTAAACTATATCTCACCTGTGCATATAGCTCTTAATTTTAAATTATTATTATTATTATTATTATTATTATTATTATTATAATCAAAAGAAGCGCTAATCTTAATTTTAAATGAAATTCACTTACTGTAGAATTATGTTCATTGAATCTCATTATTCTTCCTTTCTAGTCGGTGAGATTTCTAGACACGTGATCAATATTATTATTATTATAATCAAAAGAAGCGCTAAACCACAAGGGTTATACAGTGCGGGGGCAGGACAGGATGCAGGGAGAATGGATTGTAAGAGGGAGAGGGATGATTAGTAGGGTATGGAGTGCAGCAGGACAGTGGATAGTGCATGGATAGAGGGTAGCAAGAGATTGAGGTAGAAGGGACTGAGGGAAGTGCTAGAGGTATAATCTTCAGAGTTTGTGTAGTAAGTCAGTTTCTGTCAAAAAGTCAACGAGAGAGTCAGGTTTAAAGGAGGGTCCATCAGCAAGAAGGGAAGGTAAAGAAAGGGCCGCAGAGCGAAGACGCCGTTGGAGGTAAATTCTGCGTGCTCGTTGATAAAGTGGACAGTCCAACAGAATATGTCGAACAGACACTGGAACCTGACAATGCTCACAGAGAGGGGCAGGAGCCTCTCCATGAGATACCCGAGCGTAAGACGAGTGTGGCCAATGCGGAGACGGGAGAGTGTAGTCTCCCAACCTCGACATTGGTGACAAGAAGAGGCCAGAAACCTATACTCAGTTTAATAGAATGAAGTTTGTTATTTAGCAGGTCAGACCAGCGTGCTGCCAACGGGTGCGAAGGTGGGTAGCAATGACCGCAAATAGTCCGTAAAAGGAACACCTCTATATGAAACTGGAAGGTCATGGTACTGCTGACCGCGCAGCAGTGTCTGCCTGTTCATTGCCCTGTACGTCAACATGACCAGGGACCCAACAAAAACAATATCTTTGTGCTTCTAAAGATACGGCGTAACCAAAGTTGGATATGAAGAACTAGGGGTGAGGTGTATCAATTTTACGGATAGCCTGTAAAGCACTAGGGAGTCTGAAACGACCACAAATGGTGATACAGGCATAGATGCAATACGGATAAGTGCCACAAGAATGGCATACAATTCACCCGTAAATATGCTAGCCAAGGGTAATAGATGCCCTCGCACGACGCTGTCCAGAAACACTGCTGCGAATCCGACGCCGTCAGACGACTTTGAACCATCGGTGTACACTGCGATGGCATGGGAATGAGAACGGAAGTGGTCTAGAAAAAAAGAGCGAGAAGCCGCCGTAGGTAGGCGGGCTTTCGCCAAGGTAGAGAATAGAACAGACACGGACAGCAGGAACTTCCCAAGGGGTAGGGAAAGGGAGATGTCACATGAACATATAGAGGTGGTAGCTGAAGGAAGAGAGGAGTGAAGGTAGGCGAAGAAAAGGACGAAGTAAGCAGGGCGATGAACAAATAAAGAGCGTCTACTAACATCTGTAACAATCCTATACATGGAAGGATTGCGGAGGTCATGAGAGCGAACATAATAGTGAATGCAATGTGCATCACGACGATCGGATAAGGATGGAATGTTCGCTTCTACATAGAGGCTCTCAACCGGGGAAGAACGAAATGCACCAAGGCATAAGCGTAATCCCTGGTGATGGATGGGATTAAGGATGGAAAGAGTAGCAGGGGAGGCCGCCGAATATATCTGGTCACCATAATCAAGTTTTGATAAAATTAGGGCTGAATGTAGACGAAGGAGAGTTCTACGATCAGCCCCCCACGAAAGATGTGCGAGGGTTTTTAGGAGATTCAGCCGGCTATGACAAGTTGCCTTCAGAGAGGTAATGTGAGGTTTCCAGGACAATCGACGGTCAAACAGGAGGCCGAGAAACCTGACTGTATCACGTTCTGGGATACGTGAGCCGTATAGGTACAACGGATGATCAGAGACCACTGAACGTCTAGTAAATGTAATTTGATGAGTTTTGCTACTAGAAAATTTAAACCCGTGAGAGGTGGCCCAATCGGAAACTCGGTTAACGGCATGCTGGAGGGAAACCGCAATGAAGTGACAGTCAGCACCCGCACAAGCTATAGCAAAGTCATCCACATAAAGCGATGACCAAATGTTGGGTGGGAGAACTGATGCCAGATTATTTATAGCAAGGAGAAAGAGTGTTGTGCTCAGAACACAACCCTGGGGGACACCTTCAGCTTGGACAAAGTCCGGGGAAAGCTCATTACTAACCCGGACACGGAAATGTCTTTCAGTTAAGAAAACCTTAAGGAAAAATGGTAGATTGCCTCGGAGGCCTAAGGAGTGGGCCTGGGTCAAGATATTATACTTCCAAGTTGTGTCATAAGCCTTCTCAAGATCGAAAAAGATGGCGATAACCGAGTGGTTATTGGCAAAGGCATTACGAATATACGTATCCAAGCGCAGTAAGGGGTCAATGGCAAAACGGCCCTTACGAAAGCCATATTGACTAGTGGAGAGACTACCTGGAGTCTACCTGGAGAGAATTTCAGGGGTAAACGCCCCCGCGGCCCGGTCTGGGACCAGGCCTCCTGTTGGACCAGAGCCTGATCAACCAGGCTGTTACTGCTGGCCGCACGGAGTCCAACGTACGAACCACAGCCCGGCTGATCAGGTACCGACTTGAGGTGCCTGTCCAGTGCCTGCTTGAAGACAGCCAGGGGCTTGTTGGTAATCCCCCTGATGTATGCTGGGAGGCAGTTGAACAATCTTGGGCCCCTCACACTTATTGTGTTGTCCCTCAATGTGCTAGTGGCACCCTGCTCTTCATTGGGGATGTTACATCGCCTGCCGAGTCTTTTGCTTTCGACGGAGGATTTTTGTGTGCAAGTTTGGTACTAAGCCCTCGAGAATTTTCCATGTGTATATAATAATGTATCTCTCCCGCCTGCGTTCTAGAGAGTACAGGTTTAGGAACTTCAAGCGTTCCCAGTAGTTGAGGTGGTTTATCGCACTTATGCGTGCGGTGAAGGTTCTCTGCACATTTTCAAGGTCAGCAATTTCACCCGCCTTGAAAGGTGCAGTTAGTGTGCAGCAATATTCCAGCCTAGATAGAACAAGCGATCTGTAAAGTGTCAACATGGGCTTGGCATCCCTGGTTTTGAAGGTTCTCATTATCCATCCTGTCATTTTTCGAGCAGATGCAATTGCTACATTGTTATGGTCCTTGAAGGTGAGATCCTCTGACATGATCACTCCCAGGTCTTTGACATTAGTTTTCGCTCATTGTGTGTTGGAATTAGTTTTGTACTCCGATGAGATTTTAATTTCTTCACGTTTTCCGTATCTGAGTAATTGAAATTTCTCATCATTGAACTTCATATTGTTTTCTGCAGCCCATTTAAAGATTTGGTTTATGTCTGCTGTGAGTCTCTAAATACCACATTAAACGTCTATTAACTAGACGTTCCATCACCTTGCAAACTGCACTGGTAAGAGCGATGGGTCGGTAGTGGGAGGTATCATGTCCCGTAGTACATGGTTTGCGAAAAGGAAGAACGATAGCAGACTTCCACAGTTGGGGAATAACTCCTTGCGACCATAAAAGATTAAAGAGTCGTAAGAGGACAGTAAGAGCAGACTGATGTAAATGCTGTAGCATACGAATATGTATGCCATCTGGCCCAGCTGCCGATGATCGGCAAGCAGAGAGTGTTGCTTCCAGTTCTTGAAGGGAAAAAGGCACATTATAAGATTCTTCTCTGAGAGAAGAAAAATCTAAGGGCTTTAACTCGCTGTCAGACTTAAAAGAAAGGAACGAGGGACATAGATGGAGCCCCTAAGAAATGCGGACCAGATGATTACCAATTTCAGTGGCAACGGCAAGAGGGTGTGCTATATCGACACCGGCAACCTGAAGGACAGGAGCCGGGTCGGGGGAGAATTTACCACTCAATTTCCGCACTTTCTTCCAGACTGCACTCATTGAGGAAGCCGAAGTGACCGTAGAAACGTAATCTCGCCAGCAAGTGCGTTTAGCGTCACGTATGACACGGCGAGCAATTGCTCTCTTCTGCTTAAAATCAAGGAGTCTCCCTGTGGTTCTGTTATACCGATACCTGCCCCACGCAGCTCGTTTCAAACGTACTGCCCGAGCACAAGCAGGAGACCACCAAGGCACGCACTTCTGAGAATGCTTGCCCGAGGTTTGAGGGATAGAATGTGAAGCTGCTGTGAAGACGGAGGACGAAAATATATGTAAAACCTCATCAATGGAGGACGAGGAAGGAACCTCATGAAAGGCAGTAAGTTGTGCGTATAGGTCCCATTTCGCCCGGTCAAATTGCCAGCGTGGGCTACGAGGAGGTGGAGAATACGAAGGGGACCTAGGGATGATTGGGAAATGATCGCTATTATGCAAGTCCGGGAGGACAGACCAGGTGAAGTCAAGGACAGTTGATGAAGAGCAGCTGGAAAGATCGATGCAGGAGAAAGAATGAGTTCGGGGATCAAAATGGGTAGGAGTACCCGTATTTAGAACATGGAGGGGGAGAGAAGCAAGAAATGCCTCCAACTGAACGCCACGGGAGTCACAGTGCGACCCTCCCCAAAGAAAATGGTGTGCGTTAAAATCGCCAAGTAAGAGAAGAAACCAGAAAATCAACATCTGGGATAGACAATGCTCGCGAAGGGGAAAGATATAAAGAACAGAAAGTATACCACTTATTCAAGTGGATACGGGCGGCGGTGTAATGTAGAGAAGAATGAACATAGAGCTGACGGTATGGAACACCAGTGCGTATAAGAAGAGCACTTTCGTTAAAGGATCCATCGGAAAAAGGATCCGATGAATATAACAAATCATAGCCTGAAAAAGGCCGGATAACAGAGGATTGCAATTTGGGTTCTTGCAAACAGACACCAACAGGGGAAAACTGGGAGAGCAACACCTAAAGCTCACCCCGGTTACCCCTGAGGCCTCGGATATTCCACTGCAAATAAGCCATGATTTATAGAGAAAAAGATAGAAGTCGAAGTTAGAGGTATCTATGGACTAGGGTTAGAAAAGTCCACGTGTGGAGGCATCGGAAGACTCGTAATCAGAGGAGTGGGATGCTGTGAAGGAAGGAGGGGTGTAGATGAAGAGAGAGGAGGAGGAACCGAAGGTGGAGCAGTGTCCATCAACGTTCCAGACTCTGCAATAAATTCTGCGATAGCTTCCAGATTTTCGGAAGACAAAGATGCAGAATGTGGGACTACATTAGAAATGGAAGGAGAGTGAGCAACTATCGGGGAGTCTATAGACTGTACTAAAGTAGAAGGCGAGGAGATGGAAGAGGAAACTGTCGAAGGGGCTTGGGAGGGGACAGGGGATGAAGGTAGTATACGAGGAGGAGGATGAACCTCCACACACGTTACAGAACTAGTCGGAGACGAAGACGAAGAACCCGGCAATAGGGATTTGTTGCCGGACTTATGAGAAGAAGGGGAGCGCTGAGGTTTAGGCGAAGGACGAGGACGTGTAGACTCAGAACTGTGCGAGTGAGTAAAGGAAGGAGTGTGGACAGTATGGGATGCCGAGGTAGGGACCTTGGAGCCAAGAACATCAAAAGGATTCGAGACAGGGGTGACTGAGGATGTTGTAACCACAGAGGAAGTCAAGGAAGTTGGGACCCCAGAAGTGGGGCGACGTTTAGCAATGCGAGAATAGGAAATACGGGGAAGTCTTCTATGAAGGCGTAGATGAGAGACGGCCATAGCATATGAGAAGCCTTCCGCCTCTTTGAGACAACGGATTTCCCGCTCATTCAGGTAAACCTGACAACGGCGAGAGTACGATGGATGTGCCTCATGACAGTTAAGGCAAGAGGGAGGTAATGTACAAGGCATGGTCGTCGGCACCACAGACTGGGCATTCGGCCATGGACCTGCAAAATTTCGCTGGATGACCAAAACGCCAGCAGTTTCTACACTGTTGTGGTGTAGGGGTCACCTTTCGAACTTGTAAACGTTGACCTGCAATGTAAACCGAAGGTGGTAGTTCACGGCAGTCAAATGTTAAATGAGCTATATTGCAAATATAACGTCTTCGCTTATTGGCAGGGAGGGTAAAAGTGTCAACTTTAAGGATAGGGAGTTCTTGGAGCTCAAGCTGCTCCAAAATGTCATCACCACATGTCTGGAAATTCCGTTGGACAATGGTGTGGGGTAAAATGACAGAACCACTACAAGAATTGAGAGAATGATGCTTGTCAATAGTGATAGGAACAGTATCTATGGTCATAAGAAGAGAAAGATCACGAGCTTGGCCAGCATTCTGGACCGTGATGATGCGAGTGCCGCTCTTGAGAGCGTGAAAAGAGATATCTTTACCAACATGGTGTAGCAGAGCCTTACCAATACTATGATCTGAAAGATAGGTATTAGGAGAAGTCGGTCGCAGAGTAAAAAACTTTGTCCATTGAGTAGTGTGAAACAAAGAGTTTAAGGGGAGTGCGTGACGAGCTGGTCGTTTCTGAGATGAACGAGAAGGAAGTGTCGAATCGTCATGTAAGGGTCGTGGTTGTTTGTGTGCGGGACCGGGGGTGGTCCGACGTGTGACGGGCGGGCAATTCGAAAATTGCTGTACCGTTAAGGGAGAAGCCGGAATCAAAGTCAGAGAATAGCGAAGGTCATACGTATCAGAAGGGCTAGTCGGATCCCCGGTACCTGAAGCAGGTGTCGAACCGGCACCAGCAAGAGGTACAGGGGTATTAGAGTTGTCCGAAGAGTTGTCTATTAACGAGGTTGGGTCAGAACTAGGTGCGGTATCAAGAAGGGGCCCGGGGGTAGGTTCACGGATTAGGGCATCCATGGTTAGGTTACTTCTTTCTTTTTGTTTTTAAGAATAAAAAGAAAGAAAATAAAATAAAAATAAAAAAAAGAATAAAAAAAGAGGGGAACGTGGAGGAATAGCTACTAGGAGGAATGAAAGGGGCGTAAATCCCCCTCCGCGCCCAAGAGGACCTCAACACCGCAAGTAGTGCAGATGCTGCATGGAACCCGTGAAAGGAACACCTCTTTATGAAACTGGAAGGTCATGTACTGCTGACCGTGCAGCAGTGTCTGCCTGTTCATTGCCCTGTACGTCAACATGACCAGGGAACCAACAAAAAACAATATGTTTGTGTTTGCTAAAGATACAGCATAACCAAAGTTGGATACAAAGAACTAGGGGGTGAGGTGTATCAATTTTACGGATAGCCTGTAAAGCACTAAGGGAGTCTGAAACGACCACAAATGGTGACACAGGCATAGAT
>WNWK01040056.1:0-17154 GCA_009830355.1 Cherax destructor | reverse complement strand
ATAGCACCGCCCACTGGTCAGGTAAAAACTCACCTTTTCGGCTGTACAAACTGGCTTTGCAGGCTAGCGTGCCGGGTGGAGGTGGGGTGAGTGTAGAGACACAGGCTGGCTGGCGGGAACGCCCGGCACTCACAATGACCAGGCTTGATCTTCTTATATCTGTGTTCCCGTAAATCCGGCCCACAACACTCCCCCCATTTTGTTGTGTGGGTTCTTGATGGTTTGGCTAAATACAAACTGTTGGGTTGGGTAATTTATATATTAGAGGAATAATATGGGAAGCACTCGGGCCCTGACCTTCTGTCTCTATAACCTCCCTTGACTGAGGCCAGTGGCCGAGGGCACGGCATTAAAAGGGGTGACTTATGACATCATGCTAGGTCAGCAGAATGACTCGGTAATGGTCAGTGATCACGTGGAGATTGTGACTCAGTAACAGTTATACTGAAATACTATAGTATACATACTACTGACAGTGCACACACAACCCGCACATATAAAAAAGAGAGGAGCTTACGACGACGTTTCGGTCCGACTTACCCTATGCGGGCCGCCAGCTTCATTGCAGTGCTCTTTTCCTAGAATATGACTGACTCCACTACTACTACTACTACTACCACTACTACCTCCATTATTACCCCTCCACCACTTTCTTGTGCCCTCCCCTGTCTGCCTGCCTATAAATACCTCTTCTTCCTGTCCTGTGCACTAACTTTAACCTGCTCTCACTACTCGTAAACTCCTCTGCAACTTCCTTGACGGCCGCACAATGAGAATCAAATTCCAAGGCTGCTACTCTGACTTCTTCACACTAAATGCTGGAGTACCCCAGGGATCTGTCCTCTCCCCTACCCTCTACATTTTATACACTAACAACATTCCAACACCTGTATACCACAACTCCATCACACTAGCCTATGCAGACGACATTACACAACTCACCACTCACGCCAATATAGATACACTCTCACACAAAACACAGAATGAGGTCGACAGGATTGCCTTCTGGGAACAAAAATGGAGGATCAAAACCAATGCAGCTAAATCCAGCATTACATATTTTAACTATAGGAAACGTGATCCTCCATTACCTGTCGAGCTCAGAACAGCTGACACCCGCACCTACATCCCCATCACACAATCTGTCACAGTCCTTGGCATCAATCTTGACTACCTCCTTGCTTAAACAGACACATTCACTCAAAGCATGCAGTAGCCAGCAAGGCCCTTGCGGGCCTCTACAAGCTGCAACATGCCTCCCAACGCACCAAACTACACCTCTACAAATCCCTAATACGTCCGCTGATAACTTACTCTCCTCTAGCCCTCTCTTGCAGCCAAAACAAACTTACTTAAACTGCAGCGTGTCCAGAACAAGGCTCTGCGCTGGGTGCTTGATGTCAGATGGGAGGACTTCGCCACAAGGGAGTCTCTCCATGCCCAGTTAGACATCCCTGCGTTGAATCTGTACTGAAGACTCTCAGTGACAGACAGATAGACAAACTTGAGACACGACATGACTACTGGACCTCTGACATGACTACTGGACCTCTCTCCTACGAAGACATTCGTAGACCCACAAACCAACACAACCTTTTCTATTTCTTGTATGAACCTGCTTCTAACCCTATTTACAAATAACCTTTTGATCCTATGTCAGGTACCTTGAGCTGTTCGCCCTCTGACCCACTTTCGCCTTAGCTGCTGGGTTAAGCCCTGGCTCAACTTCTACACTCCTCTCCTTCGGCTGTCCCGTCCTCCCGCTCACCCCACAGAAGTCTCATCAACAGGAGAGCCTGCTATTCCTGCTCTCAAGTCTGCCCACGATCGCCTTAGCTGCTGGGTTAAGCCCTGGCTCAACTTCTACACTCTCCTTCGGCTGTCCGTCCTCCCCGCTCACCCCACAGAAGTCTCATCAACAGGAGAGCCTGCTATTCCTGTTCTCAAGTCTGCCCCACGATCGCCTTAGCTGCTGGGTTAAGCCCTGGCTCTATTTCTACGACTAAGAAGACTCCTCTCCAGCGCTATTCTTCGTCTGTACCGTCTTCCCCGCTCATCCCATTGGGATCTTACCTGAACTTATTCGATTCGATTCCTGTGTGTTAGTGTGACTTTGTAAATGGTCCAAGTCGGACCGAAACATCTTCGTAAGCTCCTCTCTTTTTTTATATGTGCGGGTTGTGTGTATTGTTCCAGTCACGGTATTGTGCCTTTTTGTTATTTACTGACTGTGTCCACACTTGACCTAGTCTCTGGCCCACCAGATCAAGTGTGTCCACATTTGACCTGGTGTCTGGCCCACTAGGTCAAGAGTGTTCACACTTGACCTGGTCTCCTACTCCACCAGGAGGATGGGGGCACTGACCCCCTGAAAAAAATCAAATATGGGGTCAGTCCTCACTACCTACCATTGCCCAGGTATGTAAGTCTTGCGGGTTTAGCGCTCACGAATGAATGCCAGATGGTTTATAATTATAATTATGTGGATAATGAACTGGTTTATAATGTTTAACACCAAATGTTTGTCTTCAAGGCAAAACAAAGAGTTATTACTATTCATCACTGTGATACTGTCGCTGTGGCTACTTTCTTACTACTTATTTCTCCCACAATATTTCCATGTGTTATCTCCCACAATACTCCCAGGTGTTATCTCCCACAATATTCCCATTGTTATCTCCCACAATACTCCCAGGTGTTATCTCCCACAATATTCCCATGTGTTATCTCCTACAATACTCCCAGGTGTTATTTCCACAATATTCCATGTGTTATCTCCCCACAATACTCCCAGGTGATTCTCCCACAATACTCCAGGTGTTATCTTCCTATTACCCTCCCATGTGTTATCTCCCCACAATACTCCCATATGTTATTCCCACAATACTCCCCGGTTTATCTCCCCCCTCTTCCATGTGTTATCTCCACAATCTCCCATGGATATCTCCCCCAATACTCTCAAGGGGTTATCTCCCAAATCTCCAGGTGTTATCTCCCCAAAATTTTCCCCTGTGTTATCTCCCCCCAATACTCCCAGGTGTTATCTCCCACAATACTCCCCTATGTTATCTCCCCCAATCCCCAGGTGTTTTCTCCACAATACTTCCAGTAAACTCCCCCCCAATACTCCCATGAGATATCTCCCACAATACTCCCAGGTGTATCTCCACAATATTCCCATGTTTATCTCCCACAATCTCCCATTTTATCTCCCACAATACTCCCATGTATTATCCCCCCCTTTGCTTCCGTGGTATCTCCCACAATACTACCATGTGTTTATCCCCCCACAATCTCCCATGTATTATCCCCCCACAATCTCCCATGTTTATCTCCCCACAATACTCTCAGGTGTTATCTCCACAATACTCCCATGTGTTATTCCCACAATACCCCCATGTTCCCCCACAATACTCCCATGTATTATCTCCCACAATACCCCATGTGTTATCCCCCACAATACTCCCAGGTGTTATCTCCACAATACTCCCATGTTATCCCCCCCTCTCCCATGTGTTATCCCCCCACAATACTCCCATGTATTATCTCCACAATACCCCATGTGTTATCTCCCACAATACTCCCAGGTGTTATCTCCCACAATACTCCCATGTTTATCCCCCCCAAATTCCCCCATGAGATATCTCCCACAATCTCCCATGTGTTATCTCCACAATACTCTCAGGTGTTATCTCCACAATACCCCATGTGTTATTCCCACAATCTCCCATGTGTTATCCCCCCACAATCCCCATGTATTATCTCCACAATCTCCCATTTTTTCTCCCAAAAAACCCCAGGTGTTACCCCCCACAATCCCCATGTGTTATCTCCCCATACTCCCATGTTATCTCCAAAAACCCCCATGTATTACCTCCACAATATTTCCCATGTGTTATCCCCAAAATATTCATGTGTTATCTCCACAATACTCCCATGTGTTACCTCACAATATCTAGTTTTAAACTTGAACAGCAAAATGAGTTTCTTCTTTAAATATAAAAATTGCAAAACAACAAAAAATTAAATACACAATTAATTAAAAGAATTCAATTTATGGCACTAGCAACAATCTGATAAAACAATTCGGTAGAATTGTTCAGGGAAAATTAAAGTAACTTTACTGCTTGATCACTAGAAGTTCACTGGAATAATTACTTATTCTCTTGGAAATGACAAGTTACGAGCAATTAAACACAACAAAATTGATAAAACAAGGGGGAATACTGGCCAATTTATTTTTTATACAAAATCAATTTCGGAATGATTGATTAAAAAAAATTCCACTGGGGTAAATTTTTTCACACAACACAAAGATATTAGAAATAAAATAGTTTGAACACTCTTACTTTAATTGCAAGCAAAGCAAGGTAACTCAATGAAACAGTTACTGAACAATTTTAAAAACACTATAGACAAACTAAGAGTGAATTTGTTCAACAACACATGAAAAAAAAATGAAAAATTAATACAATAAATTGGTAATAAACACTTACATTTGCTGGGAAAATACTCATCAAAGGCAGAACAGTTAACTTACTGTCTCTACAAAGTCATGCTCTTGTGACTATATACAAGTAATTATTGTGCAAAAAAATATCTTTTAAAGATTTGTCTAATCTGCAAAATGAAGGCACATTACCTATACAAAAAAACAAAATAAAAAAACAATAGCAGGCAAAGGAAAAAAAAAAACACTGACTGCAACACATAAGAATTGCAGAAAGGTTACTGTTTAAAAAGTTAAAAATTGCTTGAGGAGAAAACAAATTAGTTACTAAAGGGGAAAATAATTAACCATTAAAACATTAACAAACAAGGGTAAGATAATACAAAATAACTCTGGGTAGTTTAATTAGGGAAAAAATTAACAAAACAGAAACCCAAAAACACATGGGTAATGCTGGGGAAAAATTGAAAATCTTTTAAAAAATTACTACTTGGTGGAATATTGGAACACAAGATAAATTAACAAAAATGTACTTACTGCATTTAGTAACACAACGAAATTCACAGAAATTATAACCAATAATTTAAAAAGAGACAAAACTATGAAATAAAAAATTTTAAAGCAAATAATTACTTTTCCCTAACACTTCCTGGATAACTCAAAATTTATATAACTCATGAAATTGTCTCAACACCAAAAATTTTTAAGATTTTTCTTTTAAAAAAAAAACAACAACACAATAAATGTCTCTAGGGTGTAAAACTTTACTGGGGTGAGGTGGTGGAGGATGGGAGGGTGGGGGATATCGCAGATATCTAGGGTAATGTGAAAACGTTGAACTAGAACCGAGGTTTTAGTACAGTTGGCACAACAGTTCAGAAGAAACACACCAGGACGCCCCGGGCCTGGTTCGTAGCCAATAAACTGCTTGCAGGACCCAGTTAGTGAATACACCAATGCTTGGGGGGTGGATGCACGTGGTCAAGGCGTCTGCCTTGGGGTGGGTGGTGGGGTGGTGGCTGGTAGGGTTAGCCAAATGTTTCCGCGTGCGCCTGTGGCTTGCGTTACATGAAATTAACCCAGGGGGGTTGAAAACCAGGAATACCACGGGGGGGTTATTGAAACAGAACGAATACCTGAGTACAAGGTGGTATAAATGTTGATTGTGGCTTACTAGACAGCAGAGTGGCTTGCTGGCTTAGTAGAATATTTTCACAGATTGACTGGCTTGAATCTTGTGACAAACTAGCACAGCAAGGTAGAAGCTGGCTTAAGCCTAGGCTGACGTAGCTGGTGGTGGCTTTACTGGCTTGAATGGGACTCTCCTCACTGGCTTACTCGTACAGAATTTGCAAACCCGGGTCAACCCTCGTAGGTTTCAGCAAAATTAACAAGTAAGGCACTTAGCTGACCAGGAGATACTGTAGATATGTAGACTTCTATGATGTAGGAGCTGGTAACGTGGTCGGTCTGGAGGCTGTTTGCTTGCTTGAAGTCTATCTCTCTATAACATCGTAATCGATAAAAATTACGGCACACCGCTGCTCACCACTTGTCGTGTGGGTCTTGGGAGAGATATATAGGAGGTCAAAGATACTCCTTGTTGGATGGTTACGGTATATTTACAGTAAGTGAAGGAGAGTCCAGCACACCGTCTGTCTCGCCTGTAGGTCTAACGTAGTGAGGCAGTCTGCCTATGATAGGCTGTGCACATGCGCTGAGCCTCTGACGTCAGCGGGTACCGTGACGTCACACGCAAAGGGACCAGCTGTATAAAGATATACCACACAAGTGTATATATATATACTGACACGACAACAATACTCTCAGGTGTTATCTCCCACAATATTCCATGTGTTATCTCCCACAATACTCCCATGTGTTATCTCCCACAATACTCCCATGTATTATCTCCCACAATACTCCCATGTGTTATCTGCCACAATACTCTCAGGTGTTATCTCCCACAATATTCCCATGTGTTATCTCCCACAATACTCCCATGTGTTATCTCCCACAATACTCCCATGTATTATCTCCCACAATACTCCCATGTGTTATCTGCCACAATACTCTCAGGTGTTATCTCCCACAATACTCCCATGTGTTATCTCCCACAATACTCCCATGTGTTATCTCCCACAATACTCCCATGTGTTATCTCCCACAATACTCCCAGGTGTTATCTCCCACAATACTCCCATGTGTTATCTCCCACAATACTCCCATGTGTTATCTCCCACAATACTCCCATGTATTATCTCCCACAATACTCCCATGTGTTATCTCCCACAATACTCCCATGTGTTATCTCCCACAATACTCCCATGTATTATCTCCCACAATACTCCCATGTATTATCTCCCACAATACTCCCATGTGTTATCTCCCACAATACTCCCATGTGTTATCTCCCACAATACTCCCATGTATTATCTCCCACAATACTCCCATGAGATATCTCCCACAATACTCTCAGGTGTTATCTCCCACAATAGTCCCATGTGTTATCTCCCACAATACTCCCATGTGTTATCTCCCACAATACTCCCATGTATTATCTCCCACAATACTCCCATGTGTTATCTGCCACAATACTCTCAGGTGTTATCTCACACAATACTCCCATGTGTTATCTCCCACAATACTCCCATGTGTTATCTCCCACAATACTCCCATGTATTATCTCCCACAATACTCCCATGTGTTATCTCCCACAATACTCCCATGTATTATCTCCCACAATACTCCCATGTGTTATCTCCCACAATACTCCCATGTGTTATCTCCCACAATACTCCCATGTATTATCTCCCACAATACTCCCATGTGTTATCTCCCACAATACTTCCAGGTGTTATCTCCCACAATACTCCCATGTGTTATCTCCCACAATACTCCCATGTGTTATCTCCCACAATACTCCCATGTATTATCTCCCACAATACTCCCATGTGTTATCTCCCACAATACTCCCATGTGTTATCTCCCACAATACTCCCAGGTGTTATCTCCCACAATACTCCCATGTGTTATCTCCCACAATACTCCCATGTATTATCTCCCACAATACTCCCATGTGTTATCTCCCACAATACTCCCAGGTGTTATCTCCCACAATACTCCCATGTGTTATCTCCCACAATACTCCCATGTGTTATCTCCCACAATACTCCCATGTGTTATCTCCCACAATACTCCCATGTATTATATCCCACAATACTCCCATGTGTTATCTCCCACAATACTCCCAGGTGTTATCTCCCACAATACTCCCATGTGTTATCTCCCACAATACTCCCATGTGATATCTCCCACAATACTCCCATGTATTATCTCTCACAATACTCCCATGTTTTATCTCCCACAATACTCCCAGGTGTTATCTCCCACAATACTCCCATGTATTATCTCCTACAATACTCCCAGATGTTATCTCCTACAAACAATATCCTTTCAACAGTGGTTGATGGATAATAAACAGAGCACAGTGTAGATTTAGATTTAGAAAATATTTAAAGAAATTTAGATTTAGAAAGGATATAGTGAGGTGATGGTGTACCAGTACAGTTGTAGATGAGTGGAACAACTTTGGGCTGGAGAGCTACATATATGGATGAGAGTCAGACCTGCCTAGCATGGGCCAATAGGCCTACTGTAGTTTTTCCACTGTTCACAAAGTGTTGTCTGGGGTCGAGATACAGCTTTTGGTCCCCGTCAGGAGCTGTGGCATCATGGACATTATCATACTGACATGTGAAGGTGTGTATTGATGTTGCCTGTACGTCAGTACGTGTACGTACAAGCGTGTACGTGACTACTTGAGGTAGCCAATATATGTGTGAGAGATTGCGTGAAGGAGACGTTGCGAGACGGAGTATCGAGCCAGAAGCATCACATATTGGGATGACACGCGTTCGACACCCGCAGGAGCCTCGCTACCCGCCACTTGGAATCAATGACAGCCGCGAATGGTCAGAAATTCTGTCAGTCTGAGGTGGTTGGTTGATAGATGGAGGGTGGTGGTGGTCACTACCACCACCACCACACTACCACCACCACCACACTACCACCACCACTACACTACCACCACCACCACAACACTACTACCACCACCATCACCATAACACTACTACCACCACCACCATACTACTACCACCACAACAACAACACCACCACCACCAGAATTACCACCACCACAACAACTACCACCACCACCACCACCACCACCACCACCACACACCACCACAACAACACTACTAACACTAGCACCATCAACACCACCACCATAACACTACTACTACCACCACCACCAGTATTACCACCACCACCACCAGTATTACTACCACCACCACCACCAGTATTACCACCACCACCACCACAACAACACTAAAACCACCACCACCACAACAACACCACCACCACCACCACAACACTACTAACACCACTAGCACCATCAACACCACCACAACAACACTACCACCACCACCATCAACACCACCACAACAACACTACCACAACACTACTAACACCACTAGCACCATCAACACCACCACAACAACACTACTAACACCACTAGCACCATCAACACCACCACCACCAGATTTGTTGATTGGTTGGTTATCCAGTGGGGTTTAAACTCTATCTACTACACGAGGGTCTTGAGGCTGCATATCACCTGGTCACCTAAAATAATGATTACAGTAAACTAGCAATGTGTATATACATCTCTCAATGTATATACAGTGAGAGATACATCTGGTGTGTATGGGATACCCTGGATATATTATGGGATACCCTGGATATGTATGGGATACCCTGGATATGTATGGGATACCCTGGATATGTATGGGATACCCTGGATTTGTATGGGATACCCTGGATATATGGGATACCCTGGATATGTATGGGATACCCTGGATATGTATGGGATACTCTGAATATGTATGGGATACCCTGGATATGTATGGGATACCCTGGTTATGTATGGGATACCCTGGATATGTATGGGATACCCTGGATATGTATGGGATACCCTGGATATGTATGGGATACCCTGGATATGTATGGGATACCCTGGATATGTATGGGATACCCTGGATATATGGGATACCCTGGATATGTATGGGATACCCTGGATATGTATGGGATACTCTGAATATGTATGGGATACCCTGGATATGTATGGATACCCTGGATAGGGAAGGATAGTGTGAGAGAATACTTCGTGGAGATTACTATCCTCAGTGTCAGCATCTCTCCTGGTGTAGAAGATACCAGGAGAGATGAGCTGATGGGCAGCAGTCATCACTGGTCATCATCATCATAATGAAGGTGATATGACCACTCATATTCACATGACGCTTTCATTTTTCCCGTTTCTAACCCTCTCACTTTATATCCCTCTCACTCTCGTCTATTACCCTCTCACTTTATATCCTTCTCACTATTTGTTCCCTCTCACTTTCTCTATATCCCTCTCACTCTTTGTTCCCTCTCACTTTCTATATATCCCTCTCACTCTTTGTTCCCTCTCACTCTCATCTATTACCCTCTCACTCATCTATTGCCATCTCACTTTCTATATATCCCTCTCACTCTTGTTCCCTCTCACTCTCATCTATTACCCTCTCACTTTCTCTGTATGTCTCTCACTCTCTTCCCTCTCCCTTTCTTCAGTTCCCTCTCACTTTCTTCAGTTCCCTCTCACTTTCTTCAGTTCCCTCTCACTTTCTTCAGTTCCCTCTCACTTTCTTCGGTACCCTCTCACTTTCTTCAGTTCCCTCTCACTTTCTTCAGTACCCTCACTTTCTTCAGTTCCTCTCACTTTCTTCGGTACCCTCTCACTTTCTTCAGTTCAATCTCACTTTCTTCAGTTCCCTCTCACTTTCTCTTGTCAATTTCACTAAGGGGAAGAGGTATGTTGGGTATTGGGGGTGAGAGGGTAAGGGTAGGAAGGGAAGGTTAGTGGGGAGAGGCTGGGGTGTGTTAGATGATGGGGCGGGAAGGAAGGGGAGATTGGTGCTATTATAAATGGGGAGATGAGGGAGATTATTTTAATGTGGGTGGGGAGAGGTGTAAGGGAAGAGGGGAAGATTATTATTTTGTTGTTGTTGTTGTGTTTGTTGTTATTATTAGTCAGAGGATGCCACTGTGAGGACACTGCAAAAATCTCTGTGGATATAAAGCAAGTCTTACAGTTGGCTGCAGAAAACTACGATTCTCAGTGAAGACAAAGTTCTGCAAGTTGTGTACAACTGGAGGGAAATAAAAGCTAGAACGGAATATAAAACAAATTCTAACCTCGCAATAGAGTGGAAAGTAATGTGAAGAACCTGGGAGTGATAATGCCAGAGGATCTCACCTTCAAGGATCACAGTCTCACTGTCACATCTGCTAGGAAAATGATAGGATGGATAATGAGAACATTTAAAACAAGGGATGCCAAGTCAAGCTTGAGATGGGAAGCACTTTGTGGTTAGTACAGCACCTGGGCCAGGGGCGTTGACCCCACAACACCCTGTAGCTCTTGTGTACTCATCTGGAACACTGTACTCGTGTGTACTCATCTGGAAAACTGTACTCGTGTGTACTCATCTGCAACACTGTACTCTTGTGTACTCATCTGCAACACTGTACTCGTGTGTACTCATCTGCAACACTGTACTCTTGTGTACTCATCCAACACTGTACTCTTGTGTACTCATCTGCAATACTGTACTCTTGTGTACTCATCTGCAACACTGTACTCTTGTGTACTCATCTGCAACACTGTACTCTTGTGTACTCATCTGCAATACTGTACTCTTGTACTCATCTGCAACACTGTACTCTTGTGACTCATCTGCAACACTGTACTCTTGTGTACTCATCTGCAACACTGTACTCTTGTGACTCATCTGACACTGTACTCTTGTGTACTCATCTGCAACACTGTACTCTTGTGTACTCATCTGCAACACTTACTCTTGTACTCATCTGCAACACTGTACTCTTGTACTCATCTGCAACACTGTACTCGTTTTACCATCTCAACACTGTACTCTTTTTACTCATCTGCAACACTACTCTTGTGTACTCATCTGCAACACTGTACTCGTGTGTACCATCTGCAACACTGTACTTTTGTGTACTCATCTCAACACTGTCCCTCTTGTGTACTCATCTCAACACTGTACTCTCGTGTACTCATCTCAACACTGTACTCTTGTGTACTCATCTGCAACACTGTACTCTCGTGTACTCATCTGCAACACTTACTCTTGTGTACTCATCGCAACACTGCTCTCTTGTATTCATCTGCAACACCTGTACTCTTGGTACTCATCTGCAACACTGTACTCTCGTGTACTCATCTGCAACACTTTGTACTCATCAACACTTCTTGTGGTACTGTATGCAACACTTCCTCTCAAGCTGACACTTTCACAATGTTATATTTTTATATACACACTCGGGAAAGATATAATAAAAATGGGAGGGTAAATAAAGAAGCTGTGGTAGATGTAGACCTCCCATCCGAAGGTAGAACTTTGGGGGGGGGAGGGAGGGGGGGGTAGAGAGAAGGGTGGGAGGGGGGAGAGGAAGGGGGAGGAGGGGGGTGGGGAGGGGGGAGAAGTGGAGGGAGAGAGGGGGAGGGGGAGGAGGTAGAGAGGGGGTAGGGGAGGGAGGAGAGGAGTGGGGGAGGGAGGGGGGGAAGAGGTGGGGAGAGAGAGGGGGAGGGAGGTAAGAGAAGTGGGGGAGAGAGAGGTAGAGGGAGTAGAGAAGTGGGGAGAGAGAGGGGGTGGAGGGAGGTAAGAGAAGTGGGGGAGAGAGAGGTGGGAAGGGGAGGTGAGAGAAGTAGGGGGAGAGAGAGAGGGTAGGGAGGGAGGTAGAGAGAAGTGGGAGGAGAGAGAGAAGTGGAAGGGAGGTAGAGAGAAGTAGGGGAGAGAGGAGAGGGTAGGAGGGAGGTGAGAGAAGTGGGGAGAAAGAGGGAAGGGAGGTAGAGAGAAGTGGGGGAGAGAGAGAGGGTAGGAAGGGAGGTAGAGAGAAGTGGGGGGAGAGAGAGAGGGTAGGGAGGGAGGTAGAGAGTGGGGAGAGAGAGAGAGGGGTGGGGAAGGGAGGTAGAGAGAGTGGGGGGAGAGAGAGGGTAGGGAGGGGAGGTAGAGAGAAGGGGGAGGAGAGGGGTAGGGAGGGAGGTGAAGAAGTGGGGGAGAGAGAGAGGGTGGGAGGTGGAGAAGTGGGGGAGAGAGGGGGTGGAAAGGGAGGTAGAGAGAAGTGGGGGGAGAGAGGGGGGGAGGGAGGTAGGAGGGGGGGAGGGGGTAGGAAGGGGGAGAGAGAGGTGGGAGGGAGGGGGGTTTGGGAGGGGGTAGGGGGGAGAAGTGGGGGGAGGGAGAGGTGGAAGGAGGTGGGAAGGTGGGGAGAGAGAGAGGGTGGGAGGAGGTAGGAAAAGGGGAAGTGGGGAGGAGGAAGGAAGTGGGGGAAAGGGGGAAGGGAGGAAAAAGAGAAGTATGGGGGGAAAGGTAGAGAGGGGAAGGAGGTGAAGAAAAGAGAGAGTGGGGAAAAATTCCAAGTGGGAGGAAGGAAGGAAGTAAAGGGAAGGTACAGAGAGTGGGAGGAAGGTCAGAGGGAGTAGGGAGGGAGGTAGAGGGATAAAAAAAGAAGGAGAGGAAGGTACAGAGAGAAGGGAGGAGGGGGGAAGGAAGAAGGAGAGAAATAGAAGTTTAGGTAAAACTTGTTTTGATGCCAAAATTGAGGGAAGGGAATCCATGTGGGGTGGAAAGTATGGGAGGTTGGGATGGAAGGGGGGTGAGGGGGAACACTGAATGTAAAAGGTTTGGGTATTCCACTGTCGTGGATGAAGATGACTCGAAGTGATAGTTCCCTGGCAGATATCTCTGTTTACCTCCACAAACCCCCAGCTCTGTGCCCCCTTCCCCACCACACACACACAACACACACAAAATACACACACACACACACACACAACACACACACAACACACACAACACACACAAAGGCGATGGGGAGATAAATCTCCCATGGGTCCTGAGAAGGGGAACAGAACTATGTGTACCCTAACAACGTCTTCACATCTATCAAAACGGGGCCTCTGGGTTTAAGAACAAAAAAGGTTCAATTTTTAAAAAGGGGGCCAGGGAACGTAGCACTAAACCTACAGACCAGTGCCCACGGCATGTATTGTATGCAAGGTCATGGAGAAATGTCGGAGAAGGGTGGTTGAGCCCTAGAAAGGAAACATCAACGGGCCAACACGTTTCAGGGGGGGGGAAATCCTGGCCAAACCTCCCTGGAGTTCTACAAGGGGGGACAAAAAAAGGAAGAGAGAGGGGGGGGGTAGATTGCATATTCTTGGATTGTGAAGGCGTTTGATACAGTTCCACAAAGGGGTTGGTGAGGCTGGAGGACCAGGCAGGGGTAACGGGAAGGCACTACATTGGATCAGGAATACCTGTCAGGGGAGACAAATAGTACATGGGGGTGTCAATCACCGGTCGGAAAATTCCACAGGTCAGTCCTAGGCCAGTCTTTTCTTTTTTGAACGTATGGAAAATAGCCCAAGGCCCTTTTTTGAGACATTAGAATTGTTAAAAACAATCGGCGAGGAAGGGAACTCAAAGGGCCCTGGACCAGGGCCTCAAGTGGTAGCAATTCTGGGTTCAAAGTGGTTGAAGTTGGGAAGGGCAAAAAAGCGCAGGCAGGCCTAGGGGGCCAGAATTTTGAAACCTCATTTGGGTGGGTGGTGTTAAAAATTTTTTGGGGCCAATAAATAATGCTGCACATGGGCGCCTCAAATAAGTTTGGATTCCGCTTTAATAAAGATGGTTCGACCCTTTTTTTACGTTGGGCCCCTAATCCAACCACTAGTTTGGAAACCCACACCTAGCCAACATGTGAAAACCAGAAAGTGAAGGTTTGCAACAAGACTAGCCCCCGGAGCTAAGGGTATTTGAGGGGGGTTTAAAAGGGAAATCGACCACGACACTGGAGGACAGGAAGATGGGGGAATATAACAACATATAAGATACTGAGAGAATTGAAAAGTGGACGAGACAGAATGTTCCAGAGATGGGACACAACAGCAAGGGGACGATGGAAGTTAAGAACTCAGATGAATCCAAAGTGTTGGGAAAATATTTCTTATCACAGATTTTCGGGTGGAATAGTTTAGGAAGCGATGGTGGGGACCCCATTGGCTTTAAGCAGAGGTAGGGTAAAAGCTCATGGCGCAGGGAGAGTGACCCATGCGGCCAGTGAAGGGCGGGGGGGCTTTGACTCGACCCCAACCACCTTTAGGTGAGACAACTAGGGGGATACACACACACACCACCCCACACACACACACACACACCCCACACACACACACCCCCACACACACACACACACACACCCGCCACATAACAAACCCCCGGTGGCCCCAGTGGTAAGCTCTTTTCACCACGGAGGGGCCAGGTTCAGTCCGTGGGGGAAACATTTCAAGTGTTTCCTTACACACCTACATCACGGCCTAGTGTCTAATTGACATGTGCCTAGGACAAAATGGTAACTAACTAACTAACACACACATACATACACACACACACACACACACACACACACACACACGCACACACACACACACACACACACACACACACACACACACACACACCACACACACACACACACACACCACACACACACACACACACACACACACACACACACACCACGCACCCCACACACACACAAACAACGGACCGACCCCAACAACCAAGCCCCCCACAGTACACTGATTATATGTTAATCAAGTGGAGAGGGGGGGCAGGAATAGGAAGGAGAAACGAAACTACAAAGGGGGACTACACAGGCATGAGGAACTTCCACAAGACTTCAGTGGGAGAAGGTGCAGGAAAACCAGGGGAAAAGAAAGATGGAATATGTGACAAAAAATGCAAAGAAAGGGGAGAGAGGTTTTCCCCAAGGGAAACAAGTAATGGAAACCAGAAATCCTTGGTTCACCCAGAGGTGTGGGAGGAAAAATAAGTGAATAAGAAAGGAAAAAATGAAAAAAGAAGGAAAATGGATTCGAAGACCAAAACGAAATACGGTAAGAGAGCCAAACGACAAATGAAAATGTATGCTCAAATCAAGTCTGACCCGAAGCTGTTGTTAGCCAATCAGGAGGAAAACAACAGTCAAGGACCAGGTAATCAGGCTAGAAAGGAAGGTGGGGGTTCACAAAACACCAAGAGGTATGTGAACTCTGAGATTTAAAAGAAGTATTTCCAGAGACATAGGCTCCAGGAATTCAAATAGGGAGGGTTAAAAAATTGGATAAAACACACCCGGGGGAGGAGGGGAGAAACTCTATTGAACTCATACCTAAAAGCGGTGGGACAAACATTTCCCCCGTGGGTCCTTAGAGAGAACAAGATTTGTGTGCCACTAACACCCAATCTTCAACAATCCATTGAAACTGGGCAACTACCGAGGCGTGGAAGATGGCAAATTGTCCCAATTTTAAGAAAGGAGACAGACACGAGGCATTAAACTACAGACCTGTGTCACTGCGTATATATAAATCATGGAGAAGATCATGGGAGGGGAATTGGAGCACCTAGAAAGACCAAACCAAACGACAACCAGCACGGTTTCAGGGAAGGAAAAACTGTTCCAAACCTACTGGGTTTTGTAAGGTCAGAAGAAGGAGAGAGGGGGGGGATAGACTGCATTTTTGGACTAAGAAGGCGTTGAAAAGGGTTCCTCACAAGAGGTTAATGCAAAACTAAAAGGGTCAGCACAGTAAAAGGCCTGCAATGGATCGAATTCTGAGGAGCAACAACGAGTCATGGTACGTGACGGATGTAGAATGGACATGGAGTTCCACAGGGTAGTCCAGGACCTGTCTGTTTTGGATATGTGATGACATAACGGAAGGGATTAGAAGTGTCCTGTTTGCGATGATTGAATTAAAAGAGAAAATAAAATCAGTCGAGGATCAGGCAGGACTAAAAGGACCTGGACGGCTGCAAGCCCCGGTCAGTCCTCCTTGTTTCCCTGCCAAATGTAAAGTCATGAATATCGGGGAAGGGCAAAGAAGACCGCAGACAGAGTATAGTCTAGGTGGCCAAAGACTGAAGCCTCACTCAAAGAAAAGATCTTGGGGGGATATAATAAAACATCTCCTGAGGCCAAAATCAATCAGATAACTGCCAGCATACGGGGGCGGCAAACCTAAGAATAGCGTTCCAATACCTATAAGGAATAAATTAAACTCTGTATACCATAACTCAGGCCCTACTGGAGTATCAGCACCGGTTTGGAACCCACACCGGTCAAGCACTCAAGAAAAATTAAGAAACAAGGTTTGCAAAAGACTAGTCCCAGAGCTAAAAGGGGTTTCCTCGAAGAAAGGTTAAGGGGAAAACGGCCACAACGAACAGGAGGGAGGGGAGACAGTGCAAAAAATACCAGGAAAATAAGGGGGGAAAAGTTTAAGGGGGGAAAAAAAAAAAAGGGGATTTGGGGGTTGAAGGCTCCCCTTATCAAAAGGGGTTTGGGGAATTTTCTTATCTGAGTTGTCAGGAATGGGGAAAGCTTAGAAACGACATAGTGGAGGAGGAACCATCATGTTTTTAAATGGTTTGATAAAGCTCATGGGCGGGGGGAGGACCTGTAGCAATCGTGAAAGGGGGGGCCAGGAGCATGACTCCCCTCAACCA